>JAJIYU010004820.1:0-23479 GCA_030144865.1 Tinospora cordifolia
AGAGAGAGAACTATAGCACTAACAAACAAGTTCTAAAAAATACCAAAATAGATATAAAAAATTTAAAACTCAAACTACAAATTGTATAATTTTAAAATAGAGAGAGAGAGAACTACAGCACTAACAAACAAGTTCTAAAAAATACCAAAATAGATATAAAAAATTTAAAACTCAAACTACAAATTTTATAATTTTAAAACACATATATGCAAGTTAAAAAAAAATCAATAACAAAAATTTTGATAGTATTTCTCTTGTGCTTTTTACACATAGGTTTTTTTGAAACTTTTATATCTTTATTTGGCATTATTAACTCATAAAAGCTTGCAAAATGTATATAATCATTCAAATTAATCATTAAGCATAATACATATCTTTCACATATACAATTGTTAAGAAAACAACATTTATGTATGACTTACCTTCTTTAAAACAACTTTATAGTACTTTTTAGTCACACGATTGTACTTACAAAAGCATCACCCAAGAACTTTGTTTCATTAGCGGGTCTTGACAATTTCATGTAATTGTTGAATACATAATCAACCTACAATCACCAATTATCTCTTCTTAATGGTGTTCCATGAACCATCGCATCAATTGATAAAATTCTTCCTTTGGCAATATAATACCCCAAAACTTTGTGAGCATGCCACGTCGCGAGCAAATAATTAGATAAATAAAATAAAACATTCTTTAGTAAATAAATAGCGATAAATAAAATAAAAAATAACAATTATTAAACATATGCTTAGAAATCATGGCTTGAAAAATAAATGAAAATATAGCGATACCTGCGAATGTGCCGATAAAAGAATTATGAAATAAATTAACCACAAAAAAAAACCATGTTGGCGAAAAAAAAAGAAAAAGGAAGAACATGATAAAAACATTTAATGAAAAAATTTACATGTTTAGATCGAGTTGTGCAAACTATGGGAAAAAAATAATAAAATAAATGAAATATTGGTAGAGTTAAATTATTAGTAGATCAAAAATTTTAGATTTCTTGAGAATGAAAAAAAAAATTGGTATGAATAAAAATATATCTATATATACATATATTTAGAATAAGATGTAATTAAATTAAAAGAATTAGTGTTAGGCTTATAATGAAATGTAATTAAATTAAAACAGTTAACTGAAAAAAAAATTCGGAAAAATTTGAAGAGGAACCCGAATGCTCTGGTTTGGGCGGTGAGGGCAGGTGGTTCTCGAGTTGTCTGGAGGAAAGAAGAAGAACCGAGAAGAGGAACTAATTAAGAATTGGAACATTAAAGAGAAAACCAGAACTCTCTGGTTCTGGTTCGGCCGAAGGAAAGAGCAGAGAAATGAAAACGGAGCACTGCTGTTGTTGCTTTTAGACGATGAAGAACGAAGTTGCAGCAACAGGGGTCTCTCACGCACGGGAGAAAGAGCATATTTGAAGCTTCAAAAATGTGATCTTCTGGGTGTGAAACGAGCTGGAACGTGGATAAAAAAGAAGAAAGAGTTGTGGAAAAAACTGGTTGCTGTGGTTGACGGATGAAGAAAGGGAATTGCTCAAGGTACTGCTGTCCCTGCCGTAGAACGAAGAAGAGGAGCCAAGAAGGAAGAACATGGGCTACGTAATGGGTTAATGGTTGCTCTGCTGCTGCTGCTACGTTGGTTTGAGAAAAAAAATGAAGCAGGACGTCATTGCAGGGAAGAAGAGCGAAGAACAGGGGGGTCGTCGCATCTGCTGCTACTATTGCAGCTGCTGCTACCATTATCACCGAACGAACAGGTGAAGAAGAAGACTGAAACAAAGAGCAAACTGGATGGTTGGTTGTTGCAGTCCGACCATGATGGAGAAGCTGTGCTGCTGATCGGAGAAACGAACAGAGGAGAGAACGGAGAACAGAGCAACGTGTTCTCTTGCAGTTGTGGGTGCTGCAGCCAGACGAACTCAAGAAGGGGTAGAAAGCAATCAAGAGGAAGAAGAGAAACCAGAAATCTGGTTTTTCGGTCGTTGAAAACAGAGGATGAAATGAAGAAGAACGAAGAACCAGAAGAAATTTGACGGTGCAGATGGTGTGTTTTAGTTGTTGCAGATTTGGAGTTCCGTTTGGACATGAAATAGTGACAAAGTTGTTGCTGGTGCTGTTAATATGATGGGAGATGTGGGCTTGTGGATGCTGCTGGTTCGTTGTGGTAAAACAGAGGAATTCCAGATTTGAAATTCTGGTTTGGGCGTTAGTTGTGTTTCAAAAATCTGTTTTTTTGGGTTTGAAAAATGGTGTGTTTAACGAGAAGTAGACAAAGCAACGATTGGATTCTTCGATCATTGAAATAAGGAGGACGGAGTTCTCACACGGGATATGCGATGTGGGCTTGTCGTGGACATCGTCCGCGTGATGAAGATGACAAGCGATGCCTATTTACGAATACAAATCGACGAGGTATATTTTAGATTTCTTAAATTTTGGTATAAAATTTATTTTAGTTAATTAAGAATGCGAAAAGAAAATGAGATTAGAAATTTAAAATTTTATTAAATATTTTAGTAGAAATATTATTTTGATGCAAGTGGATTTTGAATAGATATTGGAATATGAATATCGAAGTATGTTAAAGTATAGGAAATTTGGAGTTTTGAATATTAAAAATCTAATTTTATTTAAAGGCTAGATGCAAACAGAAAAATTTAACATTTTTGTATTCAAATAGAAATTAATTGAATCAATTACGAATAATAGTTTAGAATATTTATTTAATAATTTAAATGAAATAAATTTAATATTAGAGTATTTGTAAATTTTTGAACATGAGGATTAATTGGTTTAATAAAATTGAACAAATAAATTATTTTAATTATAATTGGGGGAATGGTTCTCCAACATATCAACAATTTTATTTATTATTCGAAGTTTAAAATTCTTACAGTTAAAGTAGTTGAAAACATGAAGAATAAACTTCTTGAATTAAACATATTTTATAAGGAAATATTAAAATCCTAGACTTCGAAACTAAACTTGGGACGTCTAGAAGTCTTATTTTGTTCGTAATTAAATTGATCATAATGTTAATAATTATTTAAATTACCACGAGTAAGTTATTTAAGAAATTATACGACAAAAACTTGATCATGATCTGATTATACGACAAAAACTTGCAAGTAAATTATTAAAAAAAAAATTTGAAATTAAAGAAATTTAGAAGACATGGAAACTACTTTAATTAAAATATAACAAAAATTTAGAATTTTAAAATAACCCAAAATTAGTTGGAAGTGATGTTTGAACTCCATAATTATCTGAGAAATTAATTAAGCTCAAGAGTGATTCTATCAGGTGTTAAATTTCAAATTTATATATTTTAGCATAACGAGAATCTCGAAGGAAAGCAAGGGGCCCTGAAGATCGACGAAATCAGGTGGGCATGACTTCCTTGCTCATATGTATTATATGGATTTAAGATTCAAAGTATTTATTTGAATAGTTATAAGATTACTAGAATTTTGTTAGGAAATTAATTAAACTGGTTTGACATGCTTGGATGATGGGTGATGAATTATTTTAATTGTGCTTTGTTTATCTATAAATGCGTTAATAGGAAATCATGTATTTAGATTTCATTAATTACTCATGTGAATAGCCTGCATTATTTGATTTATTTTCCACGATATGCATGATGGTTGGCATGAATGAAATTGTTAGTAAAACTAAAATAAGACAATAGTCTATTAAGAAATCCACGTACCGGTGCGATTGACGAGCCGAGGCGGATCTAGGTGGCATCCCCTATATGTCACCGCTTGAGATTGTCGAGACAAGGCGGATCGTAGGTATTCCCAACCAGAGCTGACTGTGACAGCTCGAAGTCTTAGGAAGACGATACGATTCATGATAAGTACTCTCTCTTAGGCTGTGACAGTGATGACATGATTGATTTTAGATAGTTATTGGAACCCTCTGAGATTAGATTGGATCACAGGGAATACCGAGAGGCATCTCAACCCTCTTCCGATTTTAGACTTCGACTAAAATAAATAAATGTTTGAACGCCTAATGCTTGAAAGTGTGTGTAATGTTTTGGGTTGGGTCTGTATAATGCATGTGATATGTAGGATCGATCCACTGAGCTTTCGAGCTCACTCCCACTTTATATTTCAGATACACCTGGACTTAAAGTACTGTAACTTACGTCAGAAGACTCGCACTCTGATTTGACACCTCGTGGAGAGGTCGTCCGGGATATGTGACTTGAAGGTCAATTTTTATGTATTTTACTAAATTGTTTTAATGTAATTACGTTAGTTTTAACTTAGTCGTTTTATCTTTAAATGACTTTACTTATTTAATGATTTTGTTTTGAATGAATAGCTTTAAGTATTTCTGCTGTACTATTTATGCATTGTTTTGAGAAATGCGGTCAATACATAGAGAAATTAATTTGGTCTTTTGTTTATTTTAAAACATCTACACAAACATCGACTTGAAAATAAATTGTTATGAATTTGATTTTGAAGAAAGAGACTTTGACAGAAGAAGAATTTGTGTAGCACCTTGATTTTCATCGAGCGACGATCCACACGTGAGGTAACACGTGAACGGAGGTCCGGTCGAAAATTGGGGTGTTACATGCAACCACCACATCTTTCTTAAATTGGTACCAATGTAACAACTCACTTTTTGAAATGTCTTTAATAATATTTGCATGCATGACATTGTAATCTTATGTGACTATCACATTTTCAACATTTTTACTTTAAGACAATAAAATAAAATATACTAATGTTTCATTTATAATCTCAAATAAAGTAGATACATTTCATTATTAAATAAATTCAAAAGAACAAAATTTAATTACATACTAAGTTGCAATATATATCTTTCATTTCACACATCTCTTGGTCCTTTTCAATTTTTTCTTTAATTTCTTTCATTTTTTGATTTTGCACATATGTTAATAAATTTAAATTCAAAATCTTCTCCTCCAATTCTTTGACCCAAACATTTGCTCAAACTTGTTAATCAACTATAGTAGGTGTAGCTCCTAATCCCATTCCTTGCACACACTCAGGTTGTTTTGGTTCAAATATTTGAACAAGCACATCTTCTTTTACGTTATCTTTATTCATTGAGTTTGAGGTTGATTGAAAACAGGCTTATAATTTGACCTAAAATATTTGATAAAACGTAATAACATGTTAATAATACAAAAATAAGTTTAAGTATTATAAAAATACAATAGTTAAACATTCATTCTTTACTAACCAATGTCTCATATAATTTCATTAAGTGGTTTACTATTTCTTTGAATGTGTCCTTTGAGTCCAAACTTCCAACCTTAAAATAGGTGAAGGATCTAAACATTATTTCTTCTATCCAATAAGTAGAATCAAGAAAAATCAATACCAACTAGTACACATTTATGTAAATGTGTATGTGTTATCTCAATTACGTTTGTTACCACACAACTCATGCTCTAAATGAACATATCCTTTTTCTACTCATTGTGTACAACACTTTCTAATTGTTTCTAATATCTGTGAGTCTTTTACTTTTAGCCTCTAACACAAATGACAAATTAATAATGGTAATTAAATATACATAATAAAGGAATTAAAGAATAAGTAAAAAAAAAGATATTTAAAATTATCTTAAACTCATCGGATTGTCTATTTTGACAAATGATAACCATACTTTGATTTAACTGGTTTAAACAAAGATCACCAAAAAGTTCGTTAGTTCTACCAGCTTCTTTAATAGCCTTGGTAATCTTCAATTTATATTGTTTGAATGCTACTTCCATGCTTCTAAGTGCATATCTTTTATTGTAACTAACAATAAACCTTTCATATTTCATATTCAACAAAAGATGTTAACAACTTTATACATATTTATCATATTATTATATGTAAACATACATGTATAAGTGACCATAATTGATCTTTGAGTTTAGAATCAACATGATGTAAATCTTTAACATTGGGAAATGTTCTCATACCATTACTCCAATATTTGTTGAAAATTGGTAAGAGTTCTCACTAAACACTTGCCCTCTTTCATTGGACTCAATATTTAAACAATGATTAAGGCTTGTAATCATCACTATCCATGTTTGTCTGCACTTTTTGCTTTCTTTAGTAGTTGTTTCATTTGATTGGAGATTTTCTTCATCAGAAGCATATCATCACTAAGCTCATCCAAAG
Organism: Tinospora cordifolia; assembly: GCA_030144865.1. Lineage (NCBI taxonomy): Eukaryota > Viridiplantae > Streptophyta > Magnoliopsida > Ranunculales > Menispermaceae > Tinospora > Tinospora cordifolia. The sequence continues at coordinate 6,176 of JAJIYU010004820.1, forward strand.
CATTATCTAATAGTCTTATTTCTTAATTCTTAGATTTTGTTACTCCCACTGGCATGACTATATATGTAACGACACATATTTTTGGGCATTGCGTCAACGGGTTTAACATCTATTTTCATGTATTACTTGATGAATTATGAATGAAAATATATGATTTTATGACATTTACATAATTTTCTAAGTTATAAATATAAAATAATTGATGTGTAAAGTAATAATAATAAAGTGGTAGTAAAGGAAATAAAGGAAGTTAAAAGTTGGATAAATACCTTGTTCAATGAGAATAATTTGCAGGGACCACAAGAAAGAATTAATGAAATTATTATTAAAGACTACATTACTTAATGGGGAGAAATTAATGAGTTGTTGTATGAAAAGAAAGAAAAAACAACAAAAACATGGAGTCCTTAGGTGGAGGGATAAGGAAGGGAAAGATTATCTCCCCACATTAAGATAAAAACAAAATTTCCATGGCACCCACCCAATTAAATGTGTATATATAGGTGCTTCTTCTCTTAATTCATTCTCACATCTCGCAATTCAAAACTAAGTAGGAGAAAGAAAAGGGAAACCAAAACAGAGAAGGCAAGAGAAAGAGAAAAAAGAAGGAAGAAAAAAAGTCACTCATTTTTTAGAGATTCGTCACTTTGGGTAATTCATGGCATATTATGTTGTTGCATTTTTATATATGTTGATTGTTATTGTTACATGCTATTCACTATTTATAATTAATGCATGCTAAAGGTTTTTGTTTAAATAATTGAATGATTATGATATTGTTTGTTACATTACATGTAGAATGTTATACTTAAGTAGATAATATCAACTTGCTACTCACTAAGCTCACATAGATATCAAGCTCACTACTCTTAACATTTTAGGCTTGTCTAGTTTGGATAAGAGGAAAGGCGTGGTAATGTTGTGATCTTTCGAACATAGTCCACAGTAATTTGTTTTTGCTTTTTTGTTATTTTGGTATTACAAACAAATATGTATAAGTTTTGAAAAACATAAAGTTGAACCGGACGCTGTTAATGTAAATAAAGTTAAAGACGTATGCCATTGTTATTACATTATTCCACTTATCTTTTTATTGACGCACTTTGAATACTATAAATGATTAGATGGTAAGGTTTAACAATAGTCAATGAGTTCGACTAGTGGAGTGGACTTGTTACACTATTGTGCCAATTGCACTACCTGTAAGTAGTTATAGAAGGGGTCGCAACAATATTGGTATTAAAGCCCAATTTTTTGAAGTTGGAATTAAGCAAAAACATGAGTCCAAAAGTTCTATTTTTCAAAACGTATTTTCAAAAATATATTGTATAGTAGTGGTAGAATAGGCTTTAGGGATGTTATGTTGCAAGTTTGACGTTGACAAATGATTGTATGTGAATTACAAACTAAGATGTCATCTAAACACAGTAGACCACAACAGGTACCACAAGATCTTATCCCTCCTCAATATCCTACATAGAAGCCTGTACCACTACCACCTACTGAGCTAGATACATTCTGACAGCTCGAGGACCTTATTCGGGCACAAGGGGAGTTGATCCAATCATCTAACACTACACTACAGTAGAGAATAGATGGGGTTATGGCTAATATGCAATGTCCAACACCTTGTGTAGCTCCTACTCTACCTGTAGTCAAGATAGTTGATGTTGATGATGATCAGTCTGAAGAGGAGATTGAGGCACCACAAGAAGAGACAAAGGAAAAAAATTTCCCATAAGAGATCATTGAAGAAGTTTGCAGACATGAAACCCAAATCATGTTGGGGCAATGTTAATCTAGAGTAAGCAGAGGAATGGTTGTTGAATGTTGAGAAGATAGCACGATCGATGAAGCTAGATGAAGAGCATGAAGTGTTATTCTCTGCAGGAGGATGCCACTAGATGGTGGTTGTCAATTCTAGTTACTAAGCACCCAATTGAGACTTGAACAAAGTTTAGAGAACTATTTTTGGAGGTTTTCATCCCTGTTTCTGCCAAAGAGTACAAGAAGATGGAGTTCTCGACCTTGCAACAGGGCAGTATGACAGCCTAGGAGTACACCTATAGATTCATGCATTTAGAGTCTTATACTCAAGGGTTTGTGTTTAATAAAGCAGAGAAGACCAAATTTTATCCTCGAGGGTTGAATAGTGATATCCAACAGGTGGTACATGGTTCTAGCTTGGAGTCATTGAAACGTGGAGCACTGAGATATGAGACAAATAGTGAGGATGAGCCGGTATAGATTGTCCTCGATGATGCCCTGCAGACTTCAGCATTGACTGCTAGTAACCAAGGTCAATAACAGAAGTATAGACCATGCTCTACACACCACAGACCTGGCTTACCATGATGATTACAGTTGCCCAACCCCTATCTAGACGGTTGAGCCACGAGTGGTAATACAATCAGAGGCTGAGGTAGGGGAGGCAAAGGCTTAAAGTACAAACCATCAACACTGACAATACTGATGGGATAACCAGCATGTATAGAGCAAGTAGTATAGAGACAACCTTTTATCTGTTATTAGTGTGGGCAGAGTAGGCACAAGAGATCAGAATATCCTACCTTATCAACTTGGCCGATGGTACAACAGGGATACAGAAAGAGAAAACACAAGTAGTCACTTAGCCTGATCTGGAAGCTACCAGGACTTTGGCAGATGGTAGCGTCTCTATTTTAGATTCCACTTTATATGTATTAGTTGATGTTGGTTCTACTTTATCATTTACATCTAGGCCTATTATGATAAATTAAAACTTAGACTAGTTAGGACAACCACATGTCTTGTATTGAGTACTCCCACAAGGGAATGTATTTACCCCAATACAATTTGTGAACATTGTGTGATATGTATTGATGACTTAGAGACAATGGTAGATCTATAGGTATTAAAATTTTTGGAGTTTGATGCCATCCTAGGATTGGACTGGCTAATTGTTTATCATGCTTATGTGATTGTTATGTTAACCATGTCGTATTTCATATTTGAATTGACCTGTAGTGGTGTTCTAGGGTAAAGGTTCAGATAAGCCTAGCACTCAGCGCAGATTAGCGACAACAAAGGAGATTTGTGCCTCAGTGAGTGTGGTTGCCACAAATAATGGTGAACCTTCCAAACCAAGACTTGAGGATATTCCTATGGTATGTGAGTTCACCGAGGTATTCCTAAATAATCTGCTCTGCTTGTTTCCTAAGTGAGAGATCAATTTTGTCATTGAGTTGGTCTTAGGGACTAAACCAATTTCATTAGTTCCTTACGGTGTGGCACCTAAGGAGTTACAGAAATTGAAGGTTCAACCAGAATAATTACTGGCCATGGGTTTTATTCGACCTAGTTATAACCCTGGGGACCTCCAATGTTGTTTGTAAGAAAGAAATATGGGAGTCTTCACTTGTGCATCAATTATAGACAGTTGAATAAGGTGATTATAAAAAATAAATACCCTCTTCCTCAGATTGATGATTTGTTTGATCAACTAAAGGGTGCTAACGTATTCTCGAAGATTAATTTGCATTCAGGGTACCATCAGCCACATTTTAGGAAGAAGATATTCCAAACACGGCTTTTCAGACTCACTATGGGCACTATGAGTTCTTAGTTATGCATTTGGTGTAACACATGCTCCAACAATGTTCATGGATTTGATGCAGTAGGTGTTCAGGCCTTATCTTGATCAATTTGTAGTAATATCATTGATGACATTCTAATTTACTCGAGGTCTAGAAAGGAGCATGTAAAACACCTTAGAGTACTCTTACAAACTCTAAAGGAACACCACTTATTTGCAAAGTTGAGCAAGTGTGACTTCTGGTTGACAGATATTAAGTTTTTGGGTCATGAGGTTGGAGTTGAGGGTATCTCTATTGATCTGGCCAAAGTTGAAGCAATAGTTGATTGGTTTGGACCTACCATAGTGACTGAGATTCAGACCAAATGAAGAGAAATTCAAGGTCTATTCAGTGAAATTTGGGTGCAAAATGAAACCGAGCTCGTTTTAGGGCTAAATTTAGTAGGTTCTAAAACTCTAATTTAGTGACCATTAGGAATTCAAAATAACCTGAAATGAAGTAAAGTGACTTGAATCGGCCAAATGAACGACATATTCGAAAATTAGCTCAATTGGTTAAGATTAGGGCTCTCATTTGCCAACACCCTTCAAGGGTTTAAATTAGTTAGGAAATAAGTGGCATTTAGGGTACTTTGAAGATTCGAAATGACCCAAAGATCCATGGGATAACATAAACTAATGAGACACACAACATATCCAAAAATCAGAACAATTGGCCAAGATTCGAGTGAGTACCTTCAATGGGCTCTAAATAAGAAAGGTTTCTAAAGAAAATCACCTAGGGAAAAACTATACCTTAAATTTGTGTCTTGATCATGTGGTTCGAAAACTATAGGTTATACACCTAAATTTTAAGTGATTAGGGAGATATTAAATTTTATTAAATTCATGTGAACCCATAAAGGCATGGCCACCCCAAGCATGTGCAAGTCACATGGGTGGAACACTATGATCGGGTGCACCCTCACCCTACTCAACCACTATGGGACATCTTCACTTATTTGAATTCATAAAGAATGATCCTGCGTACCATACTATTGATTCAATACACACACACTTATGAGATGTCCCATTTAAAATCTAGAAATCCATGAAAGAATGATCCCATGCTCACCATGTTGTGATCATGTGCACCATGTTTCACTTGTGCTAAAATCGGCCAACATGAGTGTGTGAGTGTGTGTACATGTGTGACAACCAGATTAGAAGTTTATAGAATACAAAAGATGCTCACTTAGAAACCTTAGCCATCACCCCTACACAAGAAACCAAAATAGAAAGTGTATAAAAAGGAGATCTAGCCATGGTGCCAAGATTAGATACCTTTCTCTAATAAAAATGCCACCTTTGGTCAAGCCTAGATTAGAGAGTTTCCTTAAGGTTCTGATTTGAATATCATAATATGATGTGGTGCCTCTCGTGTTGTGATACTATACTCACTTGACTAGACATCCAAAAGAGAAGAAGAGAAACATGCCTTATATTTGCCTTGTGTGATGAGCAAGGAAGAGAACCAAAGGAGAAGGTTCTAAGAGAGTATTCTCTCTTACTATGGGACGTTCAGAATGTATATAGAAGGTTTCTAGAATGAATATATCTTTTGAATTTGAATTAGAATTAAGCTAAAGAATATTCCTATATGCTATAAGAAAATTGGCAAGTTTAGTGATCCTTGTGCATACTTACCATGTCTCTCTTTTAGTGTTTGGAAACTTGCTCAAAAGTGAAAACCTGCCAATGCTGCCCAAGCTACCCTAAGACTTCCCTCTTGGCCCTTAAAAAACTATAAATACCCCCCTATGTTGCTCAGAATCCCTCATTTCAAGAACAAGAGAGGCTCCTCCTGATTGTGCTCTAAAAGGTCTTCTTCTTCTTTACCTCTCTTCTCATTTTCTTTTGTGCGTAAGTGAGAGACTTTTAGTTTCAATATTTAGTGATTAGTGAAGAGTTGTTTTGCTAAGATTCGGAAGTGCTAAAGCGAAGGGAACCTCTGCTGGAATTTGGGGAAAACCTCTCATCTAAGGTAGAAGTTGTTTCTCTTAAATACCTTTTTCTTATTTAAACCATTAGCATGTTTATTTTTGTAAGATTTGTTTTTCTGAAAATCATTTAATATAGTTTCATTTTTTTAGTATTTATGCATGTTTCAGTTTGATTTCATTCATTTTCATGTATGCATGATGAACGTCCCTTGCAAGTACCAAGTTTTTAAGGATTATCTAAATGCTTGATGCATATGGTAAATGGTGAATGTTTTGTTTTAGTATATGAAATTCTAAATTTATTTTTCAGTTTAATGTTATATTCTGAGATTTGTATTTATATTTCATGATTATGGGATTTAATATAAGAATATGGTAATCCTAACCACGTACCATCATAGTAGACACATAGTTGTTGTGGGTGCTTTCTTCTTATGATTAGTTCATAAGATTTGTAATACCTAAGTGATTGGTTGGTGGGTTAGAGTCCCTAAGTCCAAAGTCCAATGAAAGATCATATTTCACTCTAAGTAGTCACTTAGTTGAGAACATTAAGGGTTCAAAAACTCTTTTGGTCTAAGTTCCAACTTTACACAACTTGATACTTGAAACACCTAATGTTTGTTAGTGTTTGAATTATGGATGTGTTAGTGATTTGAATATGAAAATGGTTATTTAAGATCTACTGAGCTTAGTATTCACCCTTCCTTTAACATTTTTCAAGAAATTGAATATGCAAAGACTTGGGACATCTTCTTCGATTTTATTTAAAAATTTCTATGTAGGGCATGTTTGCCCTATTTCGTTATGAATTATGTTGTAATTGTTTAAGTTGAAAGTTATGAAATTTTTATGAATCAATAAAAATTTAGAATTCCCTTTATCTCTTATAATATGGCCTTGTTTAAATTTAGTTAGATTATGTACTCTTATTTTGCATTAAGGCATGGGATAATGGGAATAGAAAGTCAAGTGTGTGTCACTTATAAAGTAACACCGAACCAAACCCACCTTGTGGTTAAGTCCACTGTTTCAACAATGGTTAAGTCCAAAACACTCATAGAAAGAATTCGGGGGTCGGCGTGTGACATAACACTAGTCATCAAAATTATCTCTCTAGGCGCCTTAATCCCTATTGGTTTTTTTCTCTAATACTCCCTCTCATGGTGTACAATTAATAAACTAATCCACTAAACACAATAATCATGCACAACCTCCTACAGACTCAACAACCTCTTAGTCAATTGATTCTTGTAGGTGTATACTCCGATTATCCAATTGTTAAACCTCTCTCTCAAGTTAATTCAACAATCTGAAATTAGTTTATAAATAGCCAGTCAATAAAAGGCATTATGAACACAGAATATAAAGCAATACCTTGGAATAAATTAATCAAAATAAGGATTAAAGAGTCTTACAAATCTACATTACATCCTAAAAATCAAAAAAACTTAGCTAGACATTGTATCTGGTTCATAGCACAAAGAATTAAACAAATTAAAGATCATACCATACAGATTTGATCTTGTTCTTCGTCTTTTCCTTCATTCTATTCTCCACTTTTCTCTAGCTATCAACAACAAATAAAACTAGCAACTAAATAATGAAAAACCTAATGCAAGTTTCCTATTTATAGTTCTCTCTTAAAACTCACATAAAACATAAAATAAAATCCTAAAAATGACCCCCTAATTGCAGTACTGCAATCCTGTAATGCGGTAGCACGATAGACCAAAAATATCCCAAAATTTCCTTGAGTTTTGCTAATTTCTCCCGCACTACCGTGGTAGTGCTTCACAATTTTGGTTTTCTCATGTTTTTTTCTCTTCTCGGCTTGTGTTTGATGAATGGTCTGCCATGTTATTGTTGTATGGACTGTCAGGACCCCTTCCTTAGGGAGAAGGACGAACCGACCGGCACAGTGTTCTGACAAACCCATTCCCAAGCTGAGCTTGCCCAAAACACTGTTAAGTCTTTCACAACACCATATATAACACTATCAGAGTAATCTTAATAAATGCGAAAACAACTAGAACAAATAAGTACAGTAGAAATTTTTTTTATATACAAAAGTTAATTATATATACACTGTCTTAAATGTAGCAGTAGCGGAATGCCTAAGTCAAAATGTCTACAATATTTTCCTCACTTCCTATACATTATACTAACTCTCAAAACAGTAAACCACATGAGGAAACCTACCGAAGTAAACGAGGTGCGCTTCACGCAATGACCACCTTCTTCCCCTTATCCGCAGAAGAAGAACCTGAAATGTTAGAGTAGTGAGCCAATTTTGTCCACAGCGGCTCTGTGAGTAATGTAACCTAATCTATAACTTAGAACAAGTATTCTAGAAAAACAATGTATGAACACACAATAATAATAATGCGAATGAATGCAACAGTTAATGAATGCTAAATCCACTATGCAGTTATGCACCTTCCATTTTGAAACCAATTTTAATGCAGAAAACACATAAATCCACTCGAGCGGGAGAAACCCGACGATTAGGTGTATGGGTAACGACCCTAATCTGGGCCCACAAAACCCCCCTTAGGGCACTCTGTGCTAGGTGGTCACTAAATAATCTAGGGGAGCCTCAATTGATAGACCTGGCCCGATCGCACCTCCGGATGCGACAGCCACTCGTCCTCAATGCTCTACCACATTTAATACCCTAACTTGCACCCAGACCTCGATATTCGGTGCACATTTTCATTTAAATCACATTTAAATATTGCAAATGCATTTCAATATGTAAGAACATTTCAATTATGATAGAATAACAAGTTTAGCGATAAATTAGAAAATACTACTCACAAGGATGCTCAGCTCCCAGTACTCCTCTAGTGACCAGTTGCGTCCCGCTGATGTTTGATCCTGCATGATCAACTTACTTTCTTCATATCTACATAAAACTTGGCTCACATTCTAACTTTATGGTTTTTGGTCAATCAAAGGATTGACTTGGTCAACTATAGTCAACTCTATCTAAACCTAACCCTCGCTAACCTGTCAAATCGATAAAGTCAACGTGGTTAACAAGGTCAATTAAGCCTTTATTATTGACTCTAAATACTATAAATATGTTGTCGACATGTGTTCCAACTCTGGTACACAATAATGAGCCACTTTTATAAATTTGGCGAGTCAATACATAAATATTATTTTCTATGTTATATATTTCCCTAATTAGTATTTTATAATGTTATACAATATTATATAACAATTTTTTTTTATTATTTATCATTATTTTTACCGTATATACATTTTTTTCCTATCTTTATTAATTAATCCTCAAATCGCATAAACGTGAATTTAATATGTCCATTGACCTCCAAAAATCCTAATTTCAGTGTCATTAAGTTTAGAGTTTCATTCTGGACATTTTAGTACCCACAAACTAAAATTTCAGTATTAATGGGTATACCCCTTATGCGTCGACTTCCAACTACCTTATAATTTTCTACGGTCCATGAGGGTACAAATAATATATATATTTGCATTCTACTCATAAATATGAGCACAATGATATATATATTGTATAGTTTCATTCCTAGGAAAAATATACCCTAATTTTAGGGTCACGCATTAAATTAATAAATTTATTGAAACTATACTATAAAACTGTAAATCACAATTTATAAAATAATTCGGAATTGAAAAGAGGAAAAAAATGGTTTACCCGAAATGTCGGATTCCCAAAGTGCGCGACTTTTTTTTCTTTCCTTTTTCTTTTCTTTTTTCTTTCTTCTCTTCTCTTCGGCTTCTTTCTTCGGTTTCTCTCTTTTCTCTTGAGTTCCCGAATGGCAAATAGAGGAGAGAATGTGAGAATGAAGGATGAGCAAGAAGTGAATGGGAGAGGGGTATTTATAGCCAAGAGTTGGGGTAAGTCCCACCTACATTAAATGCAAGGATAAAACTTCCCATTCCAATCCTCATTTCTTATTTTCTCCCACGTAATTTCTTCTTTTTTTTTCCTTTTTTTTTCTTTTTTCTTTCCTTGATTATTCATGACTCATCAAGATATTCATCAAGTTTCTAATTATTATTATTATTTTTTCAATACTACATTATCCAACCACCTCACCTATATTATCTTATCATTTATTAATTTACTTAATTTTTTCCATTTCCAAAAATAATGCTTTATCCAACATTTTTGTTTATTCAATTATTTTTATTGATATTCCCAACCAAACAATCATTCCTCAATTAAATAAATATACACCTAATCATTTATTTGCTTCATCAATTAATATATATTTATATATCTCAATATATATACATGTAAAAATTTTATTCATTTTATTCTCCAATAAATAATAATAATTATTATTTATTTATTCTAATTTCTCAAGTAATACACTTATTAATTAATATTATCATCAAAAATCATGTATTACCATTTAATAAACACTTTGATTAATATTATTGCCGAAAAATTTTGTATTTTTGTATAATCATGTATTTCTCATTTATAATTTATTAATTGACACAACAAAAATACATGTCTAATTCGTCGATTGAATGTCCAAAAATACGGGTTGTTACATGGACCGAGATGCACTATTGGGTTTTTTATAATGCCATGGCTGCCTTTGTTTTGTGTTGTTTTTCTTGGCTTGTTTTGCATTCTTCTGTCTTTTCATCTTAATTCCTTCTTGTACCTTGTGTGTGTGTGTCCATTTTCAGTCGATCTAAACCTGCACAAACCATAGAAAACCTTCCTCGGACATCAATTCACAAATATAAACACATAAAACCATACTAAAATCCTCTAAATGCGTAACTAACATGCCATGTTCATATAAATGCTTAAGTACCCAATTCTAAACAAACATGTGCTATTTCCTATCTAAACTCATACAAAACATATAATACACACACACACATATATATATATATATATATATATATAATAATGTTAGCATGCAATTCAACTAACAAAAACCCTCAAACTTAAACTATTGTCCGTCCCCGAACAATGACTCAAACTCTAAAACTTACACACCATACCATGTAGAGTTAAATTAATTTTCACTCATCATTGAAACCTCCACTCTCCATTCCTATAGTTTGTGATTCATTAACACATCCCTAGGGCCATTCTAGTTGTCTAGATTTTTAGTTTACTCTCAATTCTTTCTCAACTTCACCCTCTTATCTATCGATATCTCAATCCTCCTAGACCTTGTAGGTGGTTTATAGTTACCATCTTACTCATAGAAAGCTTCTCATAGTACCTAAGTACAAACCCTCTCAATGCCCTCCTTTATCTATCCTCTACTCAAGTCAAACTCTAATTAGGATCAGTAATCTTTTTTTAGGTTGTAACGTGGCCTGGCTCAAGGTACAAGTGCGACAAGATTTTAATTCTAACTCAAATGCACACTCATAGCGATAATAACAACCTATTATGTTTTATTTTCTTATCATAGCTTGATTCTTTCTGTTCAATCCTTCATTTTCTTCATTTATGCTCACAAACTTGTTTTCACAGCTCCCCCAAACTTATTTAATCACATGCACTTCAATTAGTACCCATATATACACTTATACAAAAGTAGTAAGTTCAACTTTCATTGACAATATCGAAATACTAACAAATATAACTTTTTATTTGTATTTTTTCTCTTTTTCTTTAAAAAAATAATAAAAACAATAAAAGCAAAAGCAAAACTGAAAACATATGTATCTCAATGTCAGCATCCCTTCCTTCTTTCACATCCAAATAGGCATTATTATAACCAAGAGCACACACAAATAGGCTCAAGACATGGATAACAAGATAAAGTGTTTATATATATTGTTTAGGTTCATAACAAGAAAATAGGCTATAAGGCTCAACATTAGCTGCAAAGGATTATTAAGTATTGCAACCGACCTTTTGGCTAAAACTCAAACAATAATGACCTATATTATTTCCCTCCTAAAGTCATTCCTCAGCAATGTTCAAGATAGATTTGATTATTTTAAGAATCTGTGGAAAATTCTTTCCACTTGTGGTTTGGTTTCACTCCTCACTTTCTTCAATTTTTGAATTCTCAATCTACTTAAGACTTAAGAGTTTTGAGCCTAATGACACTAATGTGCTCTATGTGCTCATGTCCTAAAGCTAAATAAATGATCATGATATCTAAATGTAATGACAAAATTTCTATAATTCTATGTAGGTGATATGCCCATAAATACGTAGTTTAGAAGAAGTATGGCACACAATATATAAATATAATAAAAGAAAAGTAACCTAAAATTGAAGCAGATTTTTTCAATGTGCACCCCCAAACTTAAACTGTGTCTTATACTCAAGAGCACAACTACGCAACTGTGTCATATCCTCAAGAGCACAACTATACTATGACATACCAAGAGGAGAATACGCTAAAGCACTCAAAAAACCTACATATAGCCAAAAAAAGAAAAGTTTTAGAGAATTTTTAACTAAAATTCATACAATTTTTTACTAAACTAAAATGCATACATACCTAGGAAATTAAATTAAACTACAACAAAAATAAAATAAAATAAACGAAAGATAAAAACTAGTGAGTTGCCTCCCACTAAGTGTTATCTTTAACTTCATCAGCTCGATGCGAATACGGGTAAACCGAAGCCCAATTTGTTGATCTTGGCAAAAACCTTAGCTTTGGGCAATTCCTGCTTGATGATGTCAAGTGGTTGCGTACAATCCAGCTTTGGATGATATGACTGCTTCATAGGAATTTTCTGTGCTTGAATTGCATCATGTGTCTCTTTAGTAGCATAGTTATGTTTATAGTGTGCTTGTAGTATCTTCCCTTTATTGAATTCAACATTTTTAACCTTAACATCAGGAGGGCGGGCTTGTCAACCTCTGCTTGACTGTAAGCTTGTACCACAGTAATTTTCTTGCAACTTGCACTTCATCAAGCGGCTTCAATGATTGATATATGTTGAAGAGACTTTATCTTCACTTATTCGTAAGCTCTCCTTTTTGTACATTGATGAGTGTGTGGCTTGTAGCTAGAAATGGCCTCCCAAGAATTAGTGGTATCTCACCATCTGCTTCTATATCTAGCACCACAAAGTCAGCTGGGAAGATAAATTTATCAACCTTAATGAGCACATCTTCAATAATCCACGTAGATTAGTCAGAAAACGGTCTGCAAGTTGAAGGGTAATTGTTGTAGGCTTTATCTCTAACATGGCCAACCTCCGATATACTGAAAGTGGCATTAAGTTTACATTGGCCCCCAAATCAGAAAGAGCTTTCTCAATTGTTATTTTGCTTATAGTGCAAGGTATGGTAAAACTCCCTGGATCTTTTAGGTTCTAAGGAAGCTTCCTTTGAAGAATTGAGCTGCACCTTTCAGTAAGCTTGACCGTCTCATAATCTTCCAGTTTACACTTCTTTGTCATTATTTCCTTCATGAATTTTGCATAATTTGGCATCTGCTGCAAGGCCTCCTGGAATGGAATATTAATATGGATCTTTTCAAACATTTCTAGGAACCGTGCAACCTATTCATCAACATTCTTCTTCTGAAACCTCCGTGGAAAGGGTAGTGCTAGAGGCTCAAGGTATTTGCTACCTTGAATAGTTATGTTTGGATGTCTAACCTCTGCTTTTTGTTTGGGTTCTCTCTGCTTTATCACTACTGGTTGTTCTACAAGAACTGGCCCTTTGGACTTATTAAAATCATCAACTGCAACGTGCGGCTAGATGGAAGAGGTGGGTTTTAGATCTCTCTCCTGCTTCTTGTAAATATAGCCTTGTAGCTTTCTTTTAGGTTCACTTGAGTGTCATTGGGGAGGGAACTGCACTACTGGCAAGAGAGTGTTTGGGCTATTTGTTCGATCTGAGTCTCAAGGCTCTTGACTATAGCATATATGTTCCCTAATTGCACTTCAAGCCCTGAAACTCTGTTATCATTCTGATCTATCCTCCTAGTCAATTCTTTAAAGAAATGAGCCTACATATTTATTATCTCATGCAGTTTGTCCTCCATAGATGGTTTCTTTTTAATTAGGCTTTGCTGAGGGACACTTCGTGGACCTTGCAGGATATTTTTGTTATTAGCATAAGATAAATTGTCATGCTGACGGATCCCTGGATGATAATATTAAGGCATATTGTTCGTTTGTTGCTGCCCTTGAAAGTTACCAAAATGGTTAAGTGCACTAAGTTGCTCTATAGATGTTTTTTGAGTAAGGGATGCCTTGTGAGCTTCAGCTATGGCCAAAATAGATTGATTATGTCGTGGTTGAACTAGCCATTACCATATTTTTTTGCCCATGAGTTCATTTGGTAGGTTATAGAAGCTATCTGTGCTTTTAGAGTTGTGATTTCATCCACTTCATGCATATCAACCCTTTTCATTGAGCCTCTCTTTGTTCCATGTCCATAGGCACTTGTTGCCATTTCTTCAATAAGATGTGTGGCCTCTATAGTGGACTTTCCGATTAAGGACCCTCTAGCTACTAAATCTACCAAGGCTCAAGTAGGTGATGTCAGACCTCTATAGAATATCTGAATCTATAGCCATGGGAGATAGTCGTGTTGAGGATATCTTCTTAATAAATCTTTGAACCTCTCCCAAGTTTCATAGAGATACTCAAAATCTCACTGCTTGAACGAGATAATTTCTATAGAAATTTTTGAGTCATCTCTTCCAAAGTGGTGATGCTACCTGGTAAGAGAATCTGCAGACATGTCTTCGCCTTATCCCTTAAAGAGAAGGGAAAAAGTCTTTATCTCAGTTGATCTTCACTCACCTCATTCATCTTAACAGTATCACAGATTTCTATAAATGAGTTTAGGTGTGCCATCAAATCTTAAGTAACCAAACCCTCAAACTGCTGCTGCTACACCATAGTAATCAGCGAGGGCTTCAACTCAAAATTGTTGGCGTTTATGAGTGTGCGAGCAATTCCGGAGTAATTATATTCAGCATAGGCATGAAAAAGTCCTAGAGTAGTGCTTCACCATTAGTACCAACTACAAATCTACTGCTCTCAACCATATCAGATCTATGACCTCAAACTTCTAGTTGTAATTGTCTTAGGATTTTCAATAAGTCCGGATCACTCAACCTAAGTGAATCTCTACTCATCCACAAACCTGAAACACCACAAGCAAAGAAAACAGATCAAGTGTAGTCAACCAACGAATTAAATAATAACAAGAATAAAATAAACTGAAATAAAATAAAAAAGCCTTAATTAAAATTCAACCAAATTCAATTAAATACCATTGTTCCCCAACAACGACACTAATAACTTGTTAAGATCACTACAAGTGCACAAGATCACGATAGTAATATATGGAAAGATACCTGATATCGTCCTCAAGGAACAGTTTGTGGTAAAGAATCTCAAATCCCAATTTAATTTCAGTCTTAACTTTATTAAGGCTTTAAAGCAAGGTTTTATTATATTAAATAAAAATCAAAAGGAAAATAAACACTTGTTGATTTTAAAACTATATGAATTAAGATTTTAGAATAGTAAAATATTATGTATTCACTTTTAATCTTTATTTCAATTAATTTGATTCCTATTCATGTAGGTTATAGCACTAGCCATCAAAGCCTTCTCTTGAGGTACCTCAATACCTACTAGTCTCTTCCTTAATACCCCCTCTCAAGGTGTACAATTAATAAACTAATGCACTAAACACAGTAATCACGTGCAACCTCCTATAGAATTAATAACTTCTCCGTCAATTGATTCTTATAGGTTTATACGCTAATTATCTAATTGTTAAACCTCTCTCTCTACTTAATTTAATAATCTGAAATTAGATTATAGATAGCCAGTCAATAAAAGGCATTAAGAACACATAATATAAAATAATACATTAGAATAGATTAATCAAAATAAAGATCAAAGGGTCCTCAATCTAAATTACATCCTAAAAATCAAAAGAACTTAGCTAGGCATTGTATCTAGTTCATAGCACAAAGAATTAAACAAATTAAAGATCACACTATACAAATTTGATTTTGTTCTTCGTCTTCTCCCTTGTTTTGTTCTCCACTATTCTTTGGTCGTCAATAGCAAATAGAACTAGGAATTGAATAATGGAAAACCTAATATAATTTTCCTATTTATATTGCTCTCTTAAAACTTGCATAAAACATAAAATAAAACCCTAAAAACAACCCCCTAATCATAATACCACCGTCCTGTATTGCGGTACCACCGTCAACCAAAAAAATCCTAAAATTTCCACGAGTTTTGCTAATTTTTCTTGCACTACTATGGTAGTGCTTCGCAATTTTTGTTTTCTCGTGTTATTTCTCTTCTTGACTCGTGTTTGATGAATGGGTTGCCATGTTATCGTTGTATGGACAGAGATGCACTATTGGGCCTTGTATACTACCATGGCTGCCTTTGTTTTGTGTTGTTTTTCTTGTCTTGTTTTGCATTCTTATGCCTTTTCATCTTAATTCTTTCTTGTATCTTGGGTGTATATCCATTTTCAATCGATCCAAACCTGCACAAACCATAGAAAACTATCATCGGACATTAAATCACAAATATAAACACATAAAACCATATTGGAATTCTCTAAATGCGTAATTAACATGTCATGCTCATATAAATGCTTAAGAACCCAATTCGAAACAAATATGTGCTATTTTCTATTTGAACCCCAACAAAACATATATAAAATATGCATAATAATATTAGTATGCAATGCAACTAACACACATATATCTTCAATATTGAATTGTAGGACAAAACAATGATTTTACCACAAAAGGGTAACTTAGTCATTCTATAACACAATTCAAATGAAAGTCTAATGACAGTATTTGATCTAGAATAGCATGTAAAAATATTCCTTGAATATTGAATAGAATATAAGTAGTAGAAAAGATATGACATGTGAAAGTGCAATAATAGTGAAATGTGGATATTTTTACACACATGTGATCATTTAACCGCCTAGAGGTAAAATAATATTTTTCATTTACGATTAAAACGGTCATTTTACCTAAAACCCACTATATATAAACTGTGACGACCCATAATTTGATGTACAAAAATTATCGGGTCTAATGTATGAATTTTCTGAAATTTTAGTGAAAATGTATGAATTTTTCTCAATTTTTCCCAATTTTGAATTTATTATTGAAGAAAATTAGAGTAATTGGAAAAAAAAATACAATTTTGGGGAGAAAATATATGAAATTTTAAGAAAAATGTAAATTCTTGAGGGAAATGACTTTTGAGATTGATTGTTGAATTTTCAGAATGATCGTGGAATTTTAGAATGATTAATAGAATTTTCGGATAAAAAAAATGTAATTTTTAGGTCATTATTGAATTTTTGAGAAAAAATAATTGGATAAATGATAAAAATGGGTGTATAATTGGAAATTTGATGAAAAAGTGATTTACTAGTAATTTTAACAATTTTAGAAAAAAAAATGATGAAAAACGAGTATATATAAGTGTATATGTACGTGTATACAAAAGTGGAAAAAAAAAGCAACAAAAAGAAAAAAAAAAATCAAATAGATAGAATTGGGCCACCTGGGCAGCCCAAGGGCGTGGGCCTGGGCAGTAGGCCCATATGGGCCGGGCTGGGCGGACAGCCCAGCCCACTCCTCCTTTTTCTCTCTTCCCTCTCCTTCTTCCTTCTCTTTCTTCCTGATTTTTAGCTAGGAAAACCAGATTTTTCTTCTAACTTTTTCCATGGTTTTAGCACATGGTATTGGCCATTAATGCATCCCCAAACACCTCTCCTTGTTTGCT
>JAJIYU010004821.1:0-23471 GCA_030144865.1 Tinospora cordifolia
TATATATATAATATAAGAATAAAAATCAATAAATAATAATATTATTGATGTATATAAGCTTATAATAAAATTATAAGCAAATCAAAATGATTAGTAGTTGGAAAAAAAGCTGAAATTCTGAAAAAAATTGGAAAATGGTGCTTGAAGCAGAAAAATTTGGTTTGCTCGGTGCCGGTGGGGAAGAGGATTCTAGAAAATTCAAGGATCGAGCTTGGCAGTGATGATCGAAATTTCTGGACGATTGAAGCTCTTTAAAAGATGAAGCTGGTCATTGAAGAAGAGCTGAAGAGAAGAAAATCTGTTAGGGCATCCAATCCGTGAGCAAGACGAGGAACCAAAGAAAATGAAGAAGAAAGAAGAACACCTGAAAGACGAAATCCGATTTTTGGTTTAGGAAACAAGTTGGAAATATGAGTTTTGGAGTCAAAATTTCTGGGTTTGAGCGTGATAACAGAAGAAGAAAGGAGAGACACGAAGTGGAGTTTTGATTTGAGATTTTATGGATCTAAAATTCTGTTTGGGGGTTTCGTTCGGTGCAACAAGGAAGAGTGAAATCTAAAATTTCTGATTCAAATCTTCAGCTTTGGACGTTGCAAACAAAAGAGGAAGAACCAAAAATCTGGTTTTGGTTTGAGTGGTGCGTCGTTCAACAGAAGATAGAAGGAGCATGATCAGTTTTTTTAGTTCAAATTCTAGTTCGTGTTCAGCAAAGAGTAGAAAGAGGAATGGCAGTAAAATGTCCTCATTTCCTGGTTCTTTCGGTCGTTGAAACAGAGAAGGTTAGACATTGAATTTCTGGTTTTGATGCTTTGATTAAGTTGTGCGTTATGGCGATTTTGCTTGGGGATTTAAGATATTTGAATTGGTTAACGTGGATTAACTTGATGAAAGTGAATTGGATTTCTGCTATGCGTTATTACTTGTGATTTTCTGGTTTCATATTGACTAAAACAAAGAAACGTTGCTCAAAAGGAAAAAAAAAATTCTGGTTTTGGATTCATATTGAAGGGTGTGATTCATGAATTTTGGTTGGGGATTTGATGTTATTGAATAGTTGAACTTGGTTAAATTGTTGGAGGTGAAATCAAAATTTTGTTGTAAAGTTGGGTTCAAAAATCTTGGTGAAGCTTGATTTGGTTGGGAAATTGAAGCATTGTTGAAATTTTTTGAATATAAACATGAACTCCAAGCGAGAAATAGAATTGAAAGGTACACGCTTATTTTAACTATTTATTTATTTATTTATTAAATTTTTGTAACCTTGAACTAAAATTAGTTAGAATCATTTATAAAAATAATTTCAACTTAAATTTAAATATTAGCAAATCTGAAAAAGAGAATTTAGTATCTTAGAAAATTTAGATTTAAGAATTTCATAGATAAAATCTTAGGCTAACTAAAAGTACTTTTTTATATAAAGGATGAACATCAAGAAGAATTTAGAAGTTTAAAAATTTAATTAGTTAAATACATGAAAAATAAACTTTTGGAAAACTTTAATCTCTTATGGAAAAGAAGAATACAAATTTTAAATACTGAAAAACTAAAATTTTGACATTTAGAAGTCTTATTTTGTTCGTAATTAATTTATTTAAGATATGAATAAATTATTTAAATTATAGAGACTAAACGATTGAGGAAAACTTATTTAATTAAGTTTAATACAGGAAGGTAATTACTAAAATAATTTGATTAGTTAAAAAAATACTTAAATTAAAAGCCATGAAACTATCCCAAATCTTTATTTATGAAACTTATTAAAATTAAATTAAAATAAAGAAATTAGGAACTTATAAATAATTATTATAATGCTTTTCGATTTGCAGATTGACATTCTTAGAACGAATGTTAGTGATGAACGAAAAGAAGGAAATCCAAAAATTGAGGTGGATAGGATTTACTTATTCATCCGTATTATACGAATTTTAAATTCAAAGCATTTTGATTTGATAGTTTTAGAATGATTTGAAAAATGTTGATGAACTTCTTTGACTTGATTGAAATGTTGATAGCATGATGATTTATTATTAAATTCCATGCATCTATTTATAAGGATTGCATTATGATACTTTAGTATTCATTCATTTAAATTGCCATGATAATTGCATATATTATTCATTTAATTAGATGCTAAGCGTATATTGGTTTGATATGATTGTTAATGTTTGAAAATTAAAATAAGATTAAAGGATTATTAAGAATCCACGTACCAGTACGATTGACGAGCCTGAGACGGATCGAGGTGGCATCTCCTATATGTCACCTTTTGAGATCGATAAGCCGTAAGGCGAATCGTAGGTATTCCCAACCATAGCTGCCTGTGACAGTTAGAAGTCTTTGGGAGTCAGTATGAGGCTACAGGAGGGAGTCAGTATGAGGCTACAGGAAGTAGTCTCTAGTAGGTTGTGATTTGAGTATCAATTGATTTTAGACAGTCACTGAGACCTTCTAGGATTAAATTGGATCACGGGGAATACCGAGAGGCATCTCAACTCTCTTCCGATCTTAGATTATAACCAAAACCAACCAAATGTTTGAAACGCCAAATGTGTGAAAATGTTTGTAATATTTTGAGTTTTGATATGTATAATGCGTGTGATGTATAGGAATGATCCACTAGGCTTTTGAGCTCACCCAATATTTATTTTATAGGTACTCATGGAAGTAAAACATAAGCAATCGACATCTTCGGTCTGAGTGAGCTATCGATCGAGACTTTTTGTACTCGAGTCTTTCTTTTGTTGTAAATCTAAATAAACTAAGTACATATTTTGATTTTTACTTATAGTTTACTTGTAAATAAATGTTTTAGATTGTATGACTTGAACTATTTCATCGTAATGTTTTTTCATTTAGTTGAATTTTGAAAAGTTTTATTCCATTGCGTGATTTTAAATTTCTGATTTAATCCCTGTTTATTTTACTTTGATAATTCAATGAATTGTATTGAAATTAACTATTTGTTAAATGAAACTTTTGTTTTGATTGCATCTTAAAGGAAAATTTATCGAAGGATTTAAGTGACATTTCAATTCTTTATGGACGATGAACCATTGTACACATTGGGAGGTCCGTATGAGAGTTGGGGTGTTCCATGTATCTACGTATATTATTATTATTTTTCTCCTTTTTCTTTACATTCAATTGCTCCCAAGTCACGCACTTATAAATATATATATATCCGAACACACCATATTTACATATTTACCCTTGTGTTATATCATATTTTGTTTGCTCAAAATCATATCACCTAAGTGTATACATCAATGAAATTATCATTATTTTCATACCACCATTGTTTCTTTTGTTACTAATTTATTATTAATTAATTTGTACTCATAACATTTATTTAAATATATCGTTTATTTATTTTCTTGATCAGTTTATTTTATATTGGTAGTCGACGTATACACATTCATGATATTTTAGGGTATTACATTAATAAATGATTGTATACCAAATATTGTCTTCAGGGAACAGTTTTTAACCAATAATCTCAAAGACCAATCTAGTACTAGTTTCAACTTTATTAAGGCTATGTATTTGAATGTGGAATTAAGTAAAATTAATAAAATCAAATTAAAAGATAGCTAGATTTAAAACAAGATGAATGAATTATTTAGAATAGTAAATCTCATGTATTCTCCCTTAATTCCTATTTCTATTAACTATTTCTTAATTCTATAGATTATAACATTAATCATTAAAACCCTTTCCCAAAGTTGTTTTAAAACCTATTAGTTAATTCCCTAACACCTTTTGTCTAGTGTATAGTCAAACAAACTAACGTAGTAAAAACCAATTTCATTTGCAACCTCCTATTAGATCAAAGACCTCCTGATACAATGATATCTAGGTTTATACTTTTGTAATAAACTAAATTTTTATAACGCGTACACGTCAAAAATGAATTTTTAAAAATATTAAATGAATATAAAAATATTCGAAAACATGATTTAAATATTTATTATAATATTTATTAAATAAATAAAATAAATCACATTGATTATTTTTAATATTCGGATTTTTCAACGCGTAAATAGTGATATTAAATAAATATAAAAATGGCCAGAAACAAGATTTAAATGTTTAGTAAAGGAATAAAATAAATCATGCTGGTTCAAGTTGGCAAAAAATCGAAAAACAAAAAAGATACTTATGGGGGTTTATTGAACTAATTTCGGAAAAAAGGGAGAATTGGGCAAAATTTTCCTCTATGAAAAGTGGTACTGTTCATTTGTGGGCACTGTTCATGCGCTTATTATTCATTCCCTATTTAATAGTAAATCAAAGAACCAGAGAGCAAAAATCGAAAAAAAAGAAAAAAAAAATCTGAATTTGAGGCTTTCGTTTTTAGGTAATCGGAGATCCGATTTTCTCCCAAAGACAGTCAAAACAATCCAGATCGAGTCTAGAGCAATCCTAAGCATCTAAGGTAAGATTCTAAAGCTCTGAACTATTAAGATCTGAATTCTGTAGTTTGAATTGCGAATTTGAATTCGAGGGTTTCAAATTTAGGGTTTTTGATGTAAATAACGATTTGAAGCGCAAAGAGCTCAAATCTAGCTTGCTTGCTGTAGAATAAGTGATTCTAGACTAGATTCTATGAATTTTGACTGTTCATTTGTGATTTTTGACGGATCTGCAAGTTTTGATTGAATTTGGCGAATTCAAAGGTGCAAATCCTTTGATAGGCCATAAAACTCGATCCGTTCATCCTTTGAAGTAACAGTCAGAATTAAAAATGTTTAATACTTAGCTTGGAACGCGTGGACTGTATTTGTGCGTGTAGTTACGGAGAAATGAAATTTGAAATTTTCTAAAGGGGGAAAATTCTTTGATACACAAATAAAACCCAATCTAAGCTTAGTTTGAAGTTAGGCTCAGTACTAAAAGTGTTCAGTTATTCATGTGGGACGCGTAGACTGTGGTCTCACGTACTGTTGTTGAGAAATGAGGAAAGCTGAAAAATTGCTTAGTTTTAAATTGAGAATTTAACTGAAAATTCTCAAATAATTTTGAATGAGCTTTAGAGTAAATTTTTGATGCATCATTTATGTTTAATGATGCAGAGGGACACGTTGACTGCTGTTGAGGTGATTTGCCATCTAGCAATACTTTTTCGGATTAAGGTGGGGTTGTTTTATCTCCACCTTCCTCTTTAGTATTATGCAAATATAGGATGCAAAATATGATTCTATGTTTAATTCCTGTACATAGTACCATGTTAGGGATGTATGGATTGTATGGAATGATTGATTGATATCCTGACGACCGGTTATATGCTTTCTAGCATAAGTATGCATGATGTATGTTTGCTTCAGTTACATGAACTAGAATGGTTAATAAGCATGTCGCATGATGAATGGATTGAAAACATGACTGTATAACTAAAGAACATTAATGGTTTATTAAGAATTCCACGTACTGGGGCGATGACGGGCAATTACTGGCACATTACGTTGAGGCTCTCCGGATGTCCCAGGACATCATCGTGGGTATCCCCCAACTAGGCCAAACTGCGAGCGGCCGTATGAGACCCTTGAATTTGGAAAGTCATGAGGATTTTTTCCTTGGTTTTAGTATCTTCTTGGGTCGTGGTCTCAGAGGTAGACTTTTGTTTTATAAAGATATCGTGCCTGATTGTGTTTAGGACCACAATTGGGATACCGAGGGTGGTTCACTCTTTCAGTTAATTCCTAATATCAGATGGTAGATTCCTGATATTAGAGTGCAACGGATAAATTGACTAAGTGTTTGAAATGCCCCTAATGATTTGAAACTGTTTGCATGTTTCGTATGCTTGTTTGTTTAATGCTATTGAGTGTAGGAGAGATCCACTGGGCTTTCGAGCTCATCCCTATTATCATTTTATAGGTACTCATGGGCACAACACTCAGTGAGGATGCAGACTGGAGACTGGAGGATTTATAGAGAGAGAGAGAGTGATATTTTGTGTTAAACTGTCTCTCTGTTTTGAACAGTTTTTATGATGTATATTTTGGATTTGGGCTGGAGGAACATGTATCATATTTCTGTGTATGTATCTACAGGACTGTTTTACCATCTTGAACACTGTTTTTATTTTGATTGATGAACTGATGATTTTTAGATATTGTATGTTAAATAATGTTCAATGATTTAGAAAGATTTGATCTGAAAAGTGCTTCTGCTACTATTATCTTGATTTTCAGTATGAATATAATTTTGAACATCCAGTGAATTTGATTAGAAATTAATTGCTTAGTGAAGCATGAATGAATTGATTATTTGAAATTATGAAATGATTTAAACATCGTGTATAGAGGTTAGTGAAAAGATGATGATGATTGTTGCATGCCCGGTGCCTCAGCGGACCACGCGCCGAGCTTGGAGCTGCGCGACGCCCGACGACAGGGCCTTAGATTGACAGATATGATGTCCGGCCCGGGGGTCGGGGTGTGACAACTTTGATGATCAAACCTCTCTCCCTAGTTAGTCTGACAATCTAGGACCGTCTTATCTATGACTAGTAGACAAAAAACATTAAGAACATAAAGTATAAAATAGAACATTATAAATATATTAATCAAAACAAGAAATTAAAGGTTCCTACAATATAATTTATATCATAGAACAAAAATGCCTAGTCTAACATCGAGTTTGTAACACAGAAAATTATATTAAACAAAATATAGATCATACGCAGCAGTGTACTCTATATGAATTCTACTTCATTCTCTATTTTGCTTTCATGACTCGTCATAAAAAAACCAACCTCTCTAATTCTATTTTTTATTTATACCTGAGCACTTAAAACCCTCAAATTACAAGTTGCAAACCCTAAAATAAGTTTTCAATTGCACTACTATGGTAATACATCATGGTAGTCTCGACTACTTAAAATTCTAGAAAATTACAAACTTAGTTAATAATCACACTACTGCAATAGTCCTTCTGCATCTTGAACTATTCCTCTAGTTATCGTGGTAGTGATACCCTAAAGTGGTTCCTTTACTAGTTACTGTAGTAGTGCGTCACGGTACTGGTTCTGCCTGCTTTTCCTCATTCTAATATGCTGGTTATCGCAATTGTATGACCCTTTACTATGATAGTGGATTTTCTGCACTTTGACCTTTTTCAACCTCCTTTCTTTTATATATCCATCTCCAACTGCTCTTAACCTGTACAAGCAACTAAGAACCTTTCTTGAGCATTATATTACAAGTATAAATAAATAAAAAGTATATTGAAATTCTCTAAATATATGAATAATAATGCAATGCTCAGATAAATGTTCATTCACCTATTTATAAGCAAGTATATCCTATTTTTTACTTAACCTATGCAAAATATCTACAGTATAGTTAGTATGCTATGTTACTAACAAAATACCCCCAAACTTAAGCCATTATTCGTCCCCAAGCAAGAATTCATACTCTAAAGCTTAAATACCATACCATGCATAGTTAAGTTAGCTTTAACTCATCGTTGTAACCTCCATTCTCCATTCCTATAGCCTATGATTCATCCACACGTCCCTAGGTCAATTTTGGTTGTGTAGAATTTTAGTCCATCCACCATTCTTCCTCAACTTTACCCTCGTTTGTCAGTAACTCAGTCCTCCTAGATCGTATAGGTAAGTTATAGTTGCCATCCCACTAATAGAAATCCTCCCCTAATACCTAAGTACACAAACACTCTTAATGTTCTCTTCTACCTATCCTTTACTCAAGTCAAACTCTGGTCAGAATCAATGGTCTTTCTTAGGTTTTAAAGTGGCCTAACTCTAGGTATGAGTGTGATAGGATTGAATTCGGACTCAAATGAACACTCATAACAATGATGACAAGCTTCTTTGGTTGATTCTTTCTTTATATGCGTGATCCCCTTCTATTAATTCCTTTCTATGTCATAATTCATACCCCAACCTTGCTTTCATTGTTCCTCGAAACTTTTCAATTTGTTCCCATATATACACCCTTATAGAATTAGGGAGCTTAGCTTTCATCAATAGTATTGTACTATTATTTTTTCCAAATAGAACAAAACATATGTACACTAGTGATTGCATTCCTCCCTTCTTCACATCATCACACAAAGCATTATCATTACCATGAGCGCATATAAACAAGTTCAATTGTATTATGCATAAAAGGTAAGACGTTTATATATTGTTTAGGTCCATCATAAACAAAAAGGCTTCAAGGCTCAAGATTGGTTGCAAAGGATTTTTTTAAATGTTGGGACTGATCTTTAGGTTAAAATAACACAATAATGACCTACTTCATATTTCTCCTAAATCATTCCTAGACAATGTTCAAAATAGATTCAATTATTTCAAGAGTTTGTGGGAGATTTTCTTTACTTATGTTATAATTTTCACTTCTCACTTTTCTCAGTTTTTGGATTCTCAATTTGCCTAAGACTAAAGAATTCTGTCAAAGTCAAATTCTAGACAAACCAAACACACAAACTATTTGAAAGTACCCTTAGTTTTTTATATCATGCACTAGAAGAATTTTCAATCTCATAGGTCAATAAAAATTTCAAAAAAAAAAATGACATGGATGTAGCCTAAGTGATACAGATATGCTTTACATGCTCATGTCCTAACTCTAAATGCCTAGACCTCTCATGATATCTATGTTTCATGAAAAAATTTCAATAATAATTATGTGATATGCCTATAAATATGCAAGTCAGAGGAAATGTGTCAACACAATAAAAAAATTAAAAATAAGTAACCCAAACTTGAAGAAGATTGACTTCAATGCACACTCCCAAACTTAAACTATGCCTTATCCTCAAGAGCACAACTTTAATGTAACACACATGCACATAGAGGAGAACACTTAATAACCCAAGTTTTGAAAACAAAGACAAACAACAACCAACCAAAAAAAAATATTGTTGTGCCCAAATTGGGATAGCATGTCTTGTGTTAATGGAGGGGGGCAATCGTGGAACCGTGGTTTTGTGTGGAAAGATCGCGTTCCTGCATCCCAATTTTTGTGAAAAGAAACGATCGCATGAGGACCGCGGTCCACGGTCAGGAAAACTGCGATCTTGTGATAAAAATTCGTCAAAGACATGTGACCGTGGTCCTTCAATTAAGACCATGTTAAGATTGCAGTTCTGCGACTTAAACTAGAAATGGAAGTTTGGCAACGCACAAAAAAAACCCTAAGTCGACCCTGTTCATATGCAGAACGCTAATCACACATCCTTGCAGTTGCTCACCGTGCTCATCATTGCTCATCATGCTCACAAAACCCTAAGCACACAAAGAAAACCTTAGCAATGCAAAACCACCTTCCCGTCAACAGACTTAGATCAGTTCTAAGTAGTCTGTCTTCCTGATTTTAGACTCATAAGCATTAACAAGAGAGGAATAACACCAAGAACACTGTGGTCTCATGTTTGAACTCAAGATCTGTGCAAGGACCACCACTTAAAGACGTTTTTGGAGGGAACGAAAGGAACATCGAGCAAGAGAAAGTTATAACATCCACTATTCATTATATTTTGTGTTTATTGTGTTCAAAACCAATACAAATGTTTGATTGTTTAGTGATAATTGCTTTCCTGGCATAATAGTTCACATAAAAAACCTAAAAGGATTTTGGAAGGACTATCGAAAGAAGAACGATTAACATAAAGGGATAAAGAGCTTTTAACCACTAAAATAATTGTCCTTAAATCATAAATGTGACATGTAAAAGTCCAAAGTATGAGGAAAACGAAAAACACGCCTGAGATGGGATTTCCCATAATACCTTTGACTATCATAGTGCTACACATAGCACTTTGTGAGAATAACCTCGCTTTTTATGGTGACATGGGGAGTATCTTGGTAACATGATAAACAATTAGTTTATCAGACTTTTCGCGCACGAAATTGTAACCACTATAGTATTTGATGGTTATGACCTATTTGTATATCGTATATCTTGTAGATTGTTTAACAATAGTTTTAGGGGTTAAGAATAGTGCGAACACTTATACCTACAAAGATTTGCATGTTAAACTATTAGGTTGAGATTTGTAACCACCAAGGCAAAAGTCAGAACGCGAAGATTATAATAACAGGTGGAAGTGACTACCTGAAACTCTTTAGTATTATTTTGGTTTGAATATGAAACATGACTGCGCGCTTATCACTATTTATTGTTTAGAAGCATGCTAGGAAATGTATGTGTTTCATATGAATGCTTGTTTGCCTTTTTGTGGATTCATAGCATGCAATACCTCATATGAATGTTTATTACAATTTAAAGTCCATGTTACGCATGCTATGTAATGATTATTATGTCTGATGTGACTATAAACATGATGAGTTGTTTATTTATATCTTTTACCAATATGTTGGATATCAAAATTGTGAAAATGCTTGCAGTTACTAATTTAAGATGATTAAGTAAATAAACCACATATCGACGCAGTGATGAGGATACTGTGGTCAGGTTTGACATCATCGTGGGTATTCCTAACCCTAAGCAAGCAAGTCTCTGATAGAAATGGGACTAAGAGTCTAAGTGAGACTTCACTCTTTGGTTTGATGATTCAATGAGATCTCAACCCCAAGATATGGTTCCGAGTATGTAATGAGCCTTAGGCTATTACATTGAATACGTCAAACCAAAGTTGGAATGCTAAGGAAGAACTCCTTTCAGTCTTAACATTAACTAAAACAATTGAATTGTTGGAACACTTAATAGGTTCCAAGTGCTTGCATGTTTATATTCTGACTATTATAATGCTCGAGATGTTTTGTGTAAGATCCACTGAGATCTTGAGCTCACTCCCACTAATCTCTTTTTAGGTAACCTTTGAAGACATGGGCACTGATAAGCGACAAAGATAAATTTTGTAGTATTGATGTCCTCACTATTGAGGATGAGTAAGAGTTGGTAGGATATTTACTACTTTCAGTTGTAGGGCATGGGACCAACATTTGATTTATGTTTTTGTTTATTAAACTAGGCCATGGGGCCAAGTCTTTGGTGATCTCATTCATTTGAACTCAGGCATGGGGTCTAAGTATTTTGCTTATTTCTGAGTTTGATCATATAGCTTTTACTATTTTTGGACATATTATCCTTATGCTCCAATTATGCATGATAGTATTGTTTATGCTTTCGCACTTTGATACTTTATTGGGATGGTGTGAGAAAAGAAAGAACACAAGTAACGTCTCGATCTTCGAACATTGATGGCAGGGTGATCGCATGATTCCGTCTCAGCTGGATGAGAGACGAAGACGCGCAGTCAACGACATGTGTGATAGGATTCGGGGGTCAGGTGTTACAAACACACTGAAGCACAGTCACCCGTACGCACGCTTGCATTCAGAACACATGCAAATAATAAAAAGATAAAAAGTAGAATTAACAACCATTCCATAATTAATACAGGCAGTCAAAAAGAAATATGTGACAAAATTAAAAACAAGTTAAATTTAGAAGTAGTATTAATTTAGTAGCAAAACACAAGAAGACAACATCTTGAGAGAAAATAAAGCTCATGCATCATCCCCAAAGAACTTTTCTTGATGATATGGTCTAGGTCATCATCATTGCCAGCTGCATCATCATCACCACCACCATCATCTTCGTCGTCATCAGGATGAGTTGGAGTTCCACTGCCGCCTGGCATGTAGCATGCGATGAACTCTAGAGGAGGCCTCGTCTGAGCAAGCTTAGGATGGGATGTAATGATGAACTCAGTAATGTAAGCTATCTCCTAGAGGAGATGCTTGGCTCCAAAGAAGGTGCATTGAAACTAGAAGCTACAGGTGAGCAGGGATACTAGTTGTCTTCCTCTTCATTGGAGCAGTGGTGAGCATCTTCATGGGGATGTGATCTTTCATCCTAAAGGTGGGCTCATAGAGTGGCCAAGTAACACCAGCCTGCTGGCATGACAAGGTGATGATAGTCAGATGTGGGAGATTGACATTGGTCTTGTTTATGGCGTATCTGATGGAGCTAGAGATCACCTTGCCCACATTAATGGAGATGTGTTTTATTATGCAGTAAACCATAATCACTCTCTCCATAGGGATCCTATTGACTGCTAAGGTAGGGATCAAGTTAGCACAAACAAAGTAAAGCCATAACTTGGCAATAGGGGTGAAAGAGCTTTTGGATAGGCTGACTAGGCGGTTATTGGTGCACTGCCAAGATGCACTTCTACACATAAAGTCTACAAGACACATCAGGAACAAATTTCTAGAGTAGATACTCTGAATAGTCATTCTATGTGTCATTAGGCAGGCTATAGAGAACATTAATTACCTCTGCATCAAAAGAGACACAAATACCCTACCCAAACTTTGAATCCCTTATGCTCATAGTTGTTAGCTTAAAACTCCTGAACTATAGATACGGTGTAATACCCTGAATTCTCTGTACTCAATCAAATGAATTTATTATCAATTCAGTGGAATTTGGGTGTCAAATAAAATCAGGTTCATTTTAGGGCTAAATTTGGCAAGTTCCAAAACTCTAATTTAGTGACCTAAAATAACTTGGAATGAAGTAATGTGACATGAACCAACTAACTGGACAACATATCTGAAAATTAGAACAATTGGTCGAGGTTAAGGTTTTCATTTGCCAAACACCCTTCAAGGGATCTAAAATAGGAAAGAACTGGCATTTGGGGTACTTCGGGGAATGGAAATGACTCGAAATGAAATAGGACAACATGAACTAAAAGAATAGACAACATATCCAAAAATTAGAACAATTGGCCAAGATTTGGACTTTCATTTGCCTAGTGACCTCAGTGGGTCTCAAATAAGAAAAATTTTTGAGGGAAAATCACTTTTGGTCACACCATGCCTTAAAATGTGCATTAGATTCATGTGATTTCAAAACTATAGGTTATAAATCATAGTTCTTTGTGAATAAGGATATATTAATTTTTATTTGATTTTTGTGAACCCATGAAGTCATGACCACCCTAAGTATGTGCAAGTCACATGGGTGGAACACCATGATCATGTGTACCCTCACCCTACCCTAAGCTCCATGGGACGTTTCCTTTATTTGAGAATGATCCCATGTACCATAAAAATGATCAAGTATGCCACCCCTTTGAGACGTCCCACTTAGTATTAAGAAACCATGAATGAATGATTCCATGTGCATCATGATGTGATCATATACAAGATGCTCTACACACCAAAAACATCCCAAATAATTCAAATTAAAAGTTTCTAATTCAAGAATAGAAGTTGCTGAAAAATATTTCTAAACACGCAAGGAACAAGATTAGAAATTTCTAATCCAAGAACAGAAGTTGCTGAACAATGTTTCTAAACAACTTAGGAACAAGATTAGAAGTTTCTAATTCAAAATAGAAGATTGTCAAATCTTGTTAATTTGGTGTACATAAGAAAAGGAATCAATTACCAAAATATATTAGAAAGTTGCCTTGCCCACTATCACACCTACATTAACTTCCAAACAAAGAATAGTAAGTATTCTAAATCCTTTTTATGTTTACACATAAATAAGAAATCAAATAAAGCTTATATCTTGTGTTCACACTAGGAATGAGAAACCAAATTAGCCCACATTCTAAATCGTGTGCACACTCAATCTATTGCATTCCAAAACGTCCCCATAGAGCAATGGAAAGGTTTCCTAGTGTGAACATGCCCAAACCATCCCCATATAAATACCCTCATGTTCTCATTCTTCTCATCCCAAAGCAAAGAGTTAACACTTCCCTTTTTGCTTGTTCTAAGCCCTCTTTGCTTGTTCTAAGCCCTCTTCTTGGCATCTCTTCTCACTTTTCTTTTCTCTCTTGTATGAGAAGTTCTAATTTTAGTATTTTAGAGAGTTGTTGAAGTAGTTTTGTCAGTGGCTAAAAATTCTTGAAGTTCTAAAATGGTAGAGAAGGAAAACTTCTGTTGGATTCAACAAGAAACTCGGATTAAGGTGGATAAGATTTCTTAAACCTCTACTTTGCTATTTTAGATTTTTAGCATGTTCATGCTTGTTTAAATTCTAATTTTTAGCATGTCTTATTTTAGTTTCAGCATGTTTAATCATATTTTAATTTTAGTTTAGCAATTTTTATGTCTTAATCACTCATGAGAGCATGCCACACTTAGAATCCATGTAGTATTTAATTCAATGTTTCAAGCATGCTATGTGATGTTTTCATGCTTTCTTGGTTGTTTAAAATTTTGAAATTTATATTCTGAATTTCTTTCATGATTATGTGATCTTAAACATAAGAAAGTGAATATAACAACCACGTACGATCATAATGACCTGTATGGGTGCTATGGGTGTTCTAACACATGCTTAGAGTGTGTGGTTGCATGACACAATTAAAGGATACTTGGTATGTGGCATCTAATGGAAGGTAACAAAGAAATGTCTTTCACCCTAAAGAGGAGTATCTAAATTAAGAACATCAAGGGAGTAGAACCCCTTTTAGTTATAACGTCAACTTGAAACCAAAACGTTGTGTGAATCACTTAATGTATGAAAGTGTGTGAAATTGGATGTGTTATTGATTTGAAATAGTAACCTAGTTGTTTAATGAATGATCCATTGGGTTATGTACTCACCCCTTCCTTCTATTTTTCAGGACATTGAATTACATGAAGACTATGGATTGTTGAAAGTCTATTTTGAATTAAAGACTTTTGCTGAATTTTACTTTTGAATTTTAGAGTTATGTACTCAATCTTTGGATTCGATTCAAGAATGTAATCTCTTTATTTTATTTGAATGAATAAAGATTTGAAGTTTTCTTTTATTCACTTGCATTATCTTGTTGAATATTGAACTTAATAGAAGTGTATTCATGAGTATTTCAATAAGTGTTAGAATAAAGGAATTAAGATGCAAGTTGTGTACTCAAAAATGTAACATAGGACCCAACCCACCTTGTGGTTGAGGTTAAACCTGTTTCAAGGGGGGTGGGGTGTTACAAAGGTGGGTGCAACAGGTGGGCTTATTAGATGGTCCCAATGCCTCAATACCACAATAGTGTCGATGCCCAATTGACACTCTTCATCAATAATAAGAAGGCCCCTTTTGGGATAACATGCCTGAAGTCCCAAATATGAGTGAACTTAGCCTTTACCTCTGCTGATTTAAATAGATGTTGGTCTTCCAGGGTTGTAGGTGGAGCTTGTTTCTTCTTAGATACCGCATGTTTCAATCTAGGGGCCCTTCATCCAATTGTTAGGAAATAGAATGTAACACAAATGTGAAAATAACTAATGGCCCTATATATAAATGATTTCCATCGCACAATAGGCATTACAGTAAAATTGAGGTATGAAAATTAGAACTTGCATAAAAAAATCCATTTCTATGTGTGCATAAAAGTAAGAACATCAACAACATGCAAAATGGCAAGAGATAAGTGCATACGAACCAAGATTATTGAAACAAAGGAAAACACAAGACTTAAATGGATAAAAGAACTATCTTTTTGCATAAAAATGACGAAAAACACAAGAAATAAGTAAATGTACTCACATATTGGCGCAAAGTTGAAGAAAATGCAAGAGAAGACGAATAGGAATGTAGGGGAGAGTGACAAACGTTGAAGAACGAAACTCAAAACAAGCAAGAATGAACAAAAAAATAGCCAAAAAACTTTGGCTTAATAGGCTTAAAAATCCCAACGTTTCCTATTTTTTGCAAATATATCCTGATCTTTTAATTTTGGCAAAAAGATACTAACCTTTCAATTTTATAATAAATTGTATCTAAGGGTTAAAACCAAGATTGAATTGCTGATGTGGAGTTGAATAAGTAGCTTACGTGGAAATTTTTGAATGACATGGCACATTACATGTCATTTGTCTACCACATCATCACCACCATCATTTGCTAACTTAAGTGAAATAAAAAAAAAAACCGTCTACCTATGAAAAAACTGAACAAGAGGAATGACAGGTAGGAACTAGGGCACCGACTGAGCAATTTCTTGGCCAAAAGAGTGGGAGGCGCTACTGCAACATTGGAGGAAACAAAGTTCAGCGTTTTGGGCAATCCTATTGTTGTTGTGTTTTGGGCGAAATCGTGTGCTGTGTCGTTTGGGCTAAAAACATTCTCTTCAAATACTAACAAAAAATATATATATATATATAAGCAAGGGGTGACATAAAGTGCATTTTGGGCTAAAACATTCTCTTCAATGACTAATATAAAGAATTTTTTTTGTACTTGGGCTGTGTCATATTTCAATGATGTGTTTTTAACATGAGGTACTTAAGAAGGTTGTTATAATCATTTCAAATGCCATTTTGATGCTGAACCATAATTGTCTTTGCTGTACATACAAATACACACTTTCATCATGCTTACACTATTGATGTAGTGGTTAAATGAAGAATTAATATAGCATTCTCCGTTTGCCTATAACTTCCCTTATCTAATCTCTTCAAATGCTAACAAAAAAAATATAAAAGCAAGGGGGGACAGTTCTTGGAATACATACATCATTATCAAATTGCTTCAAACCGAATATCAACACATCATTTGAGCATTATAATGCACCCTTTGATAATTATCAGCTTTGTTCTTATTCCACAGATATTTTTATCCCAATTTTGTTAGAATTTTTGGTAAAATTACAATTGTTGTTCAAGTTACAATTGTTGTTAGAGTTTTTGTTAAATTTACAAAATAGTTAGGAAAGTAATTTTAGATTCACATATAATTATATTTGCTATGTTAATCAATCATTAATGCTACATTTATATTGATTTGCAGTAGATAGTAAGTGGTGTGTCACTGTGGTGAAATTAATTAATACTAATAAATTAATCTCACACGAAGGACCATACAATGGATTATTCTTCCACTGATCCAAGTGATGATGATTTTGACATCGACCATGAATGTCAATGGAAAGAATATAGTATACTGATGATGAAGATAATGATGACGAGTATTCTATTGCAAGAACTAACTTAAGGAATAGGGCAATGACATTACCTGATTATGGTGCTGGACTAATATTGGACAAGAACACATTTTCAAGAACAATTATACCAAGTGAAGGATCTGCATCTCAAGTAGGCAGAAGAAACGAGATATTAGAGGGGCATGATGAACCTTATGTGTCAGAATATGAAGACTCTGAACTCATGGTTTTCACTCTCGAGAGTATAGATGATGAGAGTTGGATGCAGGAAAGGTATGCTAATAGAATTGACTAGAAGCCACTATCATGCTAGTTTTGTTTTTTGTTGTCGTGTATGCAAACGAACATGCATTTCCCACATTTCCACCAGGCCAAAGAAGCAAAGAAGTATAATGTATGATCCTAATTGCAAACATAAAGACGTAAATTTTGAAGTTGCAACGCGATTTGACAATCAAGAATAATTTAAGTGAGTAGTCCAAAATTATGCAATAGCACAAAGCTTTAATGTAAGATGGGTTAGGAGTAATCACAAGAGAACATAAGTTAGATGTGTTGAGAATTGTGATTGGAGAGTATATGCAAGCAGGATTGAATCAGAGAACACATCGTTGCTAGAATAGTTGAAACAGAGCATTCGTGTTATAGGGCTATGAGGAATAGACAAGCAAATAGTGAATGGCTAGCAGATGAGTTTTTGGAAACCTTTCGACCAAAACTACTCTATTCTGTGAATAACATGATGACTGATATAATGGATAAGTATGCTTTAAATGTCAGCAAATGGTGTTGTTATAGGGTAAAGAAGAAGGCTATTAATAAGATTATTGGTGGTCTTGATTTGCATTATGCCAAGGTGAAGCCTTTTGTGGCATATTTGATGAGGCTTGACAAAGAGGGTACGCTTATGCTAGAAACAGAGAGAAATGAAACTTCTCCAAGTGCCTTATTCCTTAGGTTGTATGTATGTCATAGTGGCTTTAGGAAAGGGTTTTCTAATGGTTGTAGGCCCATATTATGTCTCTATGGATGTTTATTGAAAACTATAGTTGGAGGAGGATTACTATCTGCTGTTGATAGGGACGTGAACAATCAAATGTTCTCTATAGCTTGGGCTACGGTGAGATCTGAGAATGAAGACAATTGCTTTTTATTTTTGGAGAACTTGTTTAATGACTTAGGAGTGGTGTATGGCCTTGGTCTGACGTTGATTTCAGACTAACAGAAGGTATCTTAAATCCAATTTACTTTTCTTCTTTAATTTAAATTCGCGTTTTCTTAATATTAGATATTTTTCTCAAATACTTATTAATTGTTTTAACCTTTAGCCATGTTTCATACAGGGGTTATTAAGCGTTGTTCAAAGATTGGTGTTGCATGCATAACACAAGAATTGTGTTGGGCACATTTATGCTAATTGGAAAAAAAAAACATACAAGGGGCAAGAGTACAAGAGTTTGTTTTGGAAGCGTGTTAATGCAAACTTATGAGGTTAAATTCAAGGAACACATGAGAGCTTTGAAGGAATTGGATGCCCTCGCAAGTGAAGTCTTCATGAATCAAGATCTGCATGTGTTTTGTAAGGCATTTATTAGAACCCTTCGTAAGTGTGATAATGTTGACAACAACCTTGCCGAAACATTCAATGGGAACATTGCAAAGGCAAGGATAATGCAATATGTTGTATGAAGTTAGAACTTCATTGATGGAAATAATGAAGGTCAAGGATAACGCAATACAAAATTGTCAACATGTTGTGGGCCATAGAATAAGAAAGAAATTGGAGACAAACAATACAATTCTAGATTTTGCATTCCAAAAGCCACTCAAGGGGATACGTTCCAGGTTACAATTGGGGACGATGGGTATGTAGTAGACCTTCCATTGAGATCTTGCACATGCAGAAGTAAGGAGTTGACTGGTATTCCATGTTGCCATGCAGTGTCATGTATTAATTTCTTGAAGAAAAACCCAGTGAAACATGTAAACCCATATTTGATCAATGCATTTTCTAAAAATGCATATGAATTTTCTATGGAACCTATAAATGGGCCTAAAATGTGGCCAGAAGTTGAGGGTGATACAATTAAGCCCCCTTTGCACAAGAAGATACCAGGACGACCAAAGAAGAGTTGGAAGAAATCTATAGATGAGATGCGGGGAGATGGGAAGAAAATGCCTAGACATGGGATGATGATGACTTGTGGATGATGTGGCAAATCTGGGCACAACAAGAGTAGTTGTAGCAGTAAAAATAATCTTGACTTTGTTCCAATGGGGCAAAAACAATTTGTAAGCACTAATTGACATTAATTTTTTTTTTTTATTGTAGATCACACCTATTTCATTTTATATTGTTATTACATAAATTCTTGGTTCTTTAATGTAATAGGGAAAGAAAGGCAGGCCAACGAAGAATAATCTTAATAAAGATGTTAGTCAAACATAAGCTTTAGTAACTGTAAGTCATCATTATTTGTTTTATATGGTTTTTTTAAGATAGGAATTATGGTACTAAAATCAAATAATGACAGATAGATGAGTTAACACCTCAAGGGACACAAACACAAGAATCCACCCATAGTGAAATGCATACTTTGAACCTTGGAAGAACACCTTCCATGACTGAATGTGAGAGAAGGGAGTATAACAATGAAATGCGACAAGTGCTAAAGGGTTTTAGAGTAAGAATATTTGGCAAAATAAGCAATATATACATGAGGGTATGAGTTGAATGTTCATAGAATATATATATTTTTTTGAATATTTAGTAATGACTGCACTAATTTAGTGGTACTATTTGTTATTCATGTATTGCAAGATGCCTCAGAAAACAAATGCAAGATGTGTCATCAGACCAAGAGCCACAGCTTTAGCTGTGCCTGAGTTAACAAGGGGTCAAACATGTGTGAGGAAAAAAATGCCAGTGTTGAGGCCCGCAAGCAAAGGAGATTCCCACTTCAACATTGGGGAGTCTTCTAAAACTAATGAACTGGTCGCATAGTTCGCTATTGCCTAAAGGAGCCTTTTTTGATGAAAACTGCCTTCTTTTTATGTTTTGGAGACAAATGTTTTGATTTCTCTATTAAGTGAATGTCCAATTGCTAGAATGATACCCCTTTCAAATATTTATGAGAAATAGTGAACATCTTTCTTGATTGCTCATTGTAAATGATGAGTTGGGTTTGTGAACTTCTCCTTCCTCTTTGTGATATCTTTTCTACGCATGGATATTACATATTTTGAAGTTTCCCAATTTGATTTCCAATTTTTTGTATGATATTTGGATATTCCTTTTCTATTAATGTAATATTTAGGATCAATCAATTCAAACAACATTTATATGCAACCCGTTCTAAAGCATGATTAACGCATTCAATAAAATATTATTATTTGACAAAACTAAGCTTTGTTTTTTTTTTTTTTCCAATGGCAATTGTACAATTATCAAATGGCATCTTGCAAGTATAGTGGCTCAAGAGCTTGCATAGAGGACCTTTGTTTAGAGGAATGGTGGTTAAGTAATTTAAAGGCTGCTATGAGTACTGACTGACCACTGCCTGAGCAACATTACATATATGAGTGAAGTTATGCCCAAGTTATAAAAAGAAGTGTTAAATAAGAAGTTAAAACCTATTTGACAAAAAGGAAGATATGATTATTTTGTAAAAAGTCACAAAATTATTTTAGAGGCACAATGGAAAGAATAAAAAGGGACGTACCACGCTTAACAAATGCTAGCAAAGCAATAGCTACTACGCTTAGTTACTGTCAGTTTGTTCAAATGAGTAAATAAAGAAAGCTACAACATTTAGACTAATTTCATAATTTTTGCGAAACAAATTTTGAGACAAAAAATAAGATACAACTAACGACAACAATTAAAATGAGCTTTGTCCTTGCTAGTCCTGTTGATGTATATTTTTTCTTCATGTGCTTGTTTTCTATTGGTGATGTAGCACCCTGGAATTTTTCGAGCACGCCACGTCGTGAGTGGAAGTAAAATGAATGATCAGTTTATTTATTATAAAATAATAAATAATTTAACATGTATAAGCTTATTTTGTTTATGGCAATGAAATATTTGTTATTGATCAACATATATAATTAGTAACATGTATTATTTGTAACATATATAATCTTATGAGGATGAAATGAGTGAATTATAAAAATAAAATGGTAACGCATATAAGTTATAATAAAGATGACACAAATCAAAATCAAGGAAGTTAATATATAGACATATTCGTATTAACTTATAATAAAGTTTTAGATAAATCAAAATGAAAAAAAAAGAGAAAAATTGGAAATTTTGGCCAAACCAGAGAATTCTGGTTTGGCGAAATTTCTGGAAATTGATAGAGGACTCGGGGTGGCGTTTGGAGTGGCTTATGAAGGAAGATTGGACGAGGAGTTGTATTGAGGAAGCAGACGGAATTAAGTGGAGAATAGATTCCAGTTGGTGTCTTAGTTGTTTGGACGGTGAAGAGTGGGAAGAACGTGAATTGCTGCTGATGAAACAGAGTAAGCTGCTGCTGCTGGTGTGCCGAACAGGGAAGGGAAATGAATTGGAGCAGTTGGTTACTGCAACAGGATGAACCGAATGAAGAAGGTGACGAACCGAGGTGGCAGGTACACTTTGGTTGGCTGTAAATGCATGTTGATAATTGATGGTGCGTGACAAAGGAAGGAGAACGAAGCAGCTGCCATTGCTGCTACTCTGTTGGCGTTGCTGGCCGAGAAGCAGGTGCAGTGGTGCGTGCTGCGAGCTGCTGCTGCGAGAAGGAAAGGAAACAGGGAAGATGCACGCTGCGATTACTACAGCTGTTGCTACATCTTCGCTCTTGCATGCTACTGCTGCTGCTAACCGAGGAAGAGAAGAAGATGATGGGGCCGTACGTGCTGCTGCTGCACCTTCACAGTGAACAGAGACGGGATGCTCTGCTGTTGCCACTGTGGACTAGAAGAAGAGGCTGCTGCTCGGCGTGGTGGTGGTTGCACGAACAGGGGCTGCAAATTGGTGTTACGGGTTGGGACAAACAGAACTATGATCGGAGTGTTGGCCGAGAGACGGGTGTAGAGGTGCTGTAACCTGAGCTTGACGAAGGGATCCGAGCTGCTGGTAATGATCAGAAGGGAGGAAACAGAGCAGCAGTAGCCTGTTGTCGTGTGCTGCTACTGTCTTCACGATAGAAACAAAGCATGGTTACTCTGTTAATGGTGCGGGTGATGGTGGATAAGGTGAACAGAGGAAGCTAGCTGCTGCATGCTGCTGTGGTTACCGAATGAAGAGGAAGAAGAACAAACGGATGGGAACTTGTGAAGAGCTGCTGCCCGGACGGACTATAGCAGTTGACAATGCTCTGTTTCGAAGGCGAAGAACCGAGACGCTGAGGCTATGTAATGGAAGAAGAGGAAGACCAGCTCTGCCGGTTTGCTGTTCCTGTCCCCATTAGACGATGAAGATGAAGAAGGGACTGCAAATTGCTAGTTCTGTTGTTCCCTGCAGCCGAACGAACATGAGAAGAAGACGGCTGAAACAGAGGCACAAAGCAGAGGAATGGCAGGAAGCGAGTAGCTGCTGTGAGCCGTGCGCTGAAATCAGATGAATGAAAGTGATTGGAGACGAAGAAGAAGAGCATGAGTGAAGAAGGTGATAAAACTAGTTGAGGCTCTGTTGTTGTCCGTGAGGCTACCGCTGGTTGTTGCAGCAGCTATTGAATGAAGATGAAGAGGAGGGGCTCCTGTTGGATGGACCGGAAGGGACAAATGAAGAAGAGGAGAACTAAAATCTGGACGGAGTAGACAGGGAAGAGAGGAGACAGAGTGCTGGCAATGCTTTTCATTAGCTTGTAGAATGCTATATTAATTCTATATAGAAATGTGTAGCAAGCCCCACCAAGTTTTATTCTCCAACAAAGTCTACAATAAAAGAAGCCACCTTTGGAGGACAAACTGGACAAAATGATGAATATGCAGGCTCATTTCTTCAAAAAATTAACTGGTCAAATAGATAAGAATGATGATAGAGTCTCAAAATTTGGAAGTCCAAATGGGAAATGTTATTGCAACTATGATAAGTCTTGAGACTCAAGTGGCACAATTAACCCAAGCATTTGCTGGTCAGCTGCGGGAGTCCTCTCCTAGTGATGCTCAAGTAAATTTGAAAGAGAGTTGCAAAGCTATATTTACCACAAGTGGGAGGGAAATTAAGAGTCCATTCTTACCCTCTAGTCCTTTTATGATAGTTGATGACTATGAAAATTCGAAGGGGGCCATTCCTAAAGAGTCAAATGATACATTTGTAGAGATGTGGAAAAGAAGAATGGAAGATTTCTTGGAATTACCATTGAGGGTAGCAAATATCTTGAGCCTCCTCTGTTGCCCTTTCTGTAATGGTTTCATAAAAAGAAACTAGACAAATATTTTGCACAGTTCTTAGATATATCTAAGAAGATCCACATCACAATTCATTTGTGGAAGCATTGTAGCAAATGTCAAATTAATGCAAAATTCATGAAAGAAGTCATGTGTAGAAAGAGAAAACTTGTAGGTCATGAGACAATGAAGCTCGCAGAGGAATG
>JAJIYU010004822.1:0-23482 GCA_030144865.1 Tinospora cordifolia
CCCTAATTTTGGCCAATTGGGCTAATTTTTGGATGTGTGGTCCAACTTGTTAGTTCATGTCTCCTCACTTCGTTTCAGGTCATTTTAGGTTCATATGAGTCACTAAATGAGAATTTAGAGTTCTCTAAATTTGGCTCTAAAATGAGGCTAGATTCGTTCTGTACTCAAATTTCCCTAAAAGGGTGACAATTCTTATTTCATTGAGTACAGAGCTTTCAGGGTATTACAACACCCACCGGGAATCCTACCAGGACTCTTACCCATGTTGTAGGGCCCACGTCATGGCGTGTCACTCACAAGGTACTGTTCCCTGCCCCCTGGGGTTTTCTTTCGCCTCTGCGGAGATTCGAACCTAAGACCTAGGGCTCAAGTACTTATTTCTTTCATCATCCGCTACCATTAAGATGGCTTTATTCAAGGCTCTTTATGGAAGACCCTACAAATCGCCCACCTGCTGGGCAAAGCTTGAAGATCACATGTTGATCGGTCCAGACTTGGTAAAAGAAATGAACAAACAAGTCAAGTTGATACGGAAGAAAGTAATTATAGCACAGAGTCGTCAGAAGAGCTATGCTGACAAGAGGAAAAGACCACTAGAGTTCCAAGTCAGGGACAAAGTGTTCCTAAGAATCAGTCCTCAAAAGGGCATCAAGAAGTTCAGATTTAAAGGGAAGTTGTCTCCTAGGTTTGTTGGACCCTTTGAAATACTTCGAAGAATTATGAAATGCGCTTATTAGTTGGACCTACCAAACCAGATGACTTCAACTTATAACGTATTCCATGTGTCCATGTTGAGAAAGTACGAACCTGACCCATCTCACATCATCCATTAGGAAGAAATAATTATCCAAGATGATGCTACTTATGAGGAAACAACAGTAAGAATCCTCAATTACAAGGTACAGTGTCTAAGAA
Organism: Tinospora cordifolia; assembly: GCA_030144865.1. Classification (NCBI taxonomy): domain Eukaryota; kingdom Viridiplantae; phylum Streptophyta; class Magnoliopsida; order Ranunculales; family Menispermaceae; genus Tinospora; species Tinospora cordifolia. Next base: position 916 of record JAJIYU010004822.1, read on the forward strand.
TGAAGGACATTCCATTGGTGAAAATGTTGTGAAAAATCATGGGTGGAAAAAGCTACCTGGGAGCTAGAAAGAAAAACAATGACAAAGTATCCACACTTTTTCAATCGAAATCCTTAGCTATGTGGAAATGTCGAGGACAAAATTTTTGTAAGGAGCGTAGGTTGTAATACCTTGAAAACTCAGTACCAAATGAAACGAAATTCAAGGTCTATTCCGTGAAATTTGGGTGCAAAATGAAACCGAGCTCGTTTCAGGGCTAAATTTGGCAAGTTCTAAAACTCTCATGCAATGACCTTTAAGAAATGAAAATCACTTGAAATGAAGCAAAGTGACTTGAATTAACCAATTGAACAACATATCTGAAAATTAGCTCAATTGGTCAAGATTAGGGCTCTCATTTTGCCAAAACACCTTCAGCGGTTTAAATTAGGAAAGAAATGGAATTTAGGGTACTTCAAAAATTCGGAATGACCCAAAATTCCATGGGATGGCATAAACTAACAAGACACATGACATTGCCAAAAATCAGGACAATTGGTCAGGATTCGGGTCAAATACCTTCAGTGGGCTCTAAATAAGGAAGGTTTCTAAGGAAAAATGTCATGAGCCAAACTACACCTTAAAATTTGTGTCTTGATCATGCCGTTCCAAAACTATAAGTTATACACCTAAATTCCTAGTGGTTAGGGAGATATTAAATTTTTTTAAATTCATGTGAACCCATGAAGGCATGGCCACCCAAAGCATGTGCAAGTCACATGGGTGGAACACCATGATCGGGTGCACCCACCCTACTCAACCACCATGGGACGTCTTCCCTTATTTGATTCCATAAATCATGATCTAACGTACCACACAAGTGATTCAGTACACCACCCATATGGGTCATCCCACCTAGGATTTGAAAATCTATGAAGATTGATTCCATACACCAAACTAGTGATCACGTGCTTCATGCCTCACCTAAACAAAATCGGTCCACCCATGCACATGTGTGTGTGCACACATGTGAATCAACCTAATTAGAAAGGTTTGAAACCAGAATTTATGCTCACTCATAAACCCTAGTTGTCACCCCTACACAAACAAAAATATAAAGTGTATAAGGTAAATCTAGCCATGGAGCCAAATCTAGGGGATATGCCCACTTGTGTGTCATCTATGGCTCCAGCTAAAATTAGAAAGTTTCCTATAACATAGATTAGTATCTAAGACTATGATATGATATGCCCCATGTGGTAATAGTGTGCTTACCAAAGCTGGACGTCCAAGACAGAAAAAAAAAAAGAAAGAAAAATTGCCATATGCGCGCTTATGTGATGAGCAAGCAAGAGAATCAGAGGAGAAGGTTCTAAGAGAATATTCTCTCTCACTATGGGACATCCATAGTGAGAGAGAATATCCTTGGTGCCATAAGAAAATAGGCAAGATTGGTGATCCATAAGCTCACTTACCTCTTTCACACTCTAGACGTTTGGAAACTTGTTCAAACATTGAGAGCTGCCCAAGAACTGCCTAAGGACATCCCATATGCTCATGAGCACCTATATAAACCCCCTAAGTTGTACACAATCCCTCATTCCAAGAACAAAAGTGATTCCTCACAACAGTGCTCTCAAACTTCTTCGTCTTCTTTTTTTCTTTTGGTTTTTTTTTTTTTTGTGCAAAGGTGAGAGACTTTTAGTTCCAGCATTTAGTGATTAGTGGAGAGTTGTTTTGCTAAGATTCGAAGGTGCCAAAGCGAAGGGAACCTCCACTAGAATTTGGGGAAGACATCTCATGTAAGGTAGAAGTTGCTTTCTTAAACATTCTTTTCATATTTAAGCCATTAGCATGTTCTTTCTTGTGTAACGCTTTTTGTGTTTTTCTGAAATTCATGAGGCATGTTTTCACTTCTATTTTTTAGGATTTGGGTGTGTTTTAGTTTTGATGAATATTCAAGATCGTGCATTCATGATGCTCATTTCATGTTAGTATCATGTTTAGGAGTTATTCTAAAGTTTGGTGCATGATATTGAATAGTGAGTGAATTGTTTTGTAATTTATTAAATTTTGAATTTATTTCCAACTTGTTCTTATGTTCTGAAATTTTATTTATATTTCATGAGTGTGGGATTTAAGATGATAAGATGGTGATACAAACCACGGACCATCATAGTAAACACATAGTTGCTATAGGTGTTCTTATGATTAGTTCATAAGGTTTGTAATATCTAAGTAATTGGCTTGTGCGTTAGAGTTTCTAAGTCCAAAGCCCAATGAAAATGGCTAATAAATGTAATATTTTGCTCTAAGAAGTCACTTTGTTGAGAATATCAAGGGTTGAAAAACTTTTTTGGTTTAAGTTACAACTTTATACAATCTTGATGCTTGAAACGCCTAATTTTTGGAAAGTGTTTGAATTATGGATGTGTTAGTAAGTTGCATCTGAAAATGGTTGTTTAAGATCCATTGAGCTTAATACTCACCCTTCCTTTAACATTTTTCAGGAAAATGAATATGCAAGGACTTGGGGCATCTCTTTTGAATTTATTTGAAAATTTTTACGTAGGGCATATTTACCCAGTTTTGTTATGAATTCCATTGTAATTGTTATAATTAAAAGTTATGTACTTTTCTCCTCATGAACTAATAAAGATTAGAATTTCCTTTTATCTCTTATTATGTGGCCTTGTTTAATTTTTATATCAAGGCATGGGATATTGGGAATAGAAAGTCAAGTATGCGTCACTTGTAAAGTAACATCAGACCTAGCCTGCCTTGTGGTTAAGTCCACTGTTTCAATAGTAGTTAAATCCAAACACTCATAGTGAAATAAATGGGGGTTGGGGTGTTACAAAGATGGATCTTAAATAACCATTTTCATATTCAAATCACCAATGCATTCATAATTCAAACACTAATAAACATAAGGCGTTTCAAGCATCAAGTTGTGTAAAGTTGGAACTTAGACAAAAAAAGTTTTTCAACCCTTAATGTTCTCAATTAAATGACTCCTTAGAGTGAAATATGACCTTTCTTAGTCATTTTCATTGGACGTTGGACTTAGGGACTCAAGCCCACCAACCAATCACTTAGATATTATAAACCTTATGAACTAATCATTAGAAGAGAACACTCATAGCAACTATGTGTCTACTATAATGGTACATGGTTAGAATTACCATATTATCACATTCAATCCCATAATCATGAAACATAAATAAAATTTTAGAATATGGCATTAAACTAAAAATAATATTCAGAATTTCATAAAACCAAACATTCACCATATGCATCAAGCATTTAGACAAACCCTAAAAACATGGTACTAACAATAGACGTTCATCACGCATACATGGATATAAATGAAATCAAACTAAAAACATGCATAAATATTGAAAATCGAAATTATACTAAGAGAATTTCAAAAAAACCAAATCTCAAAAAAAAAAAAAAAGAATAAACATGTTAATGGTTTAAACAAGAAAAGACATTTAAGAGAAGCAACTTCTACCTTAGATGAGATGCCTTCCCCAAATTCAAGTAGAGGTTCCTTTCGCTTTGACACTTTCGAATCTTAGCAAAAAAACTCTCTACTAATACTAAATGATGGAACTAAAGGTCTCTCACCTTTACACAAAAGAAAATGAAAAGAAAAGAAGAATAAGAAGTTTGAGAGCACTATTGTGAGGAATCTCTCTTGTTCTTGGAATGAGGGATTGTGTGCAACTTAGGGGGGTTTATATAGATGCTCACCACCCATATGGGACGTCCCACCTAGGATTTGGAAATCCATGAAGATTGATTCCATGCTCCAAGCTAGTGATCATGTGTGCACTCACACATGTGCACACAAGTGTGCGTGTGCACACTTGTAGGTTGGCTTCGAGCTTCCTTCTTTGTGTGGTTTGCTTCCTCCCCCACCATGGCCTTTGTTCCCCTTTGGCTTGGTATTCTCGTTTTTCTTGAATTCAGGAAGGGATTCAGCAATAGCGATGGCAGAAGTGAGGTCTTATGCACCTCTTCTCTCGATCTCAAACTTGGCCTAGTTTTTTAGGCCATCGTAGAAAGCATAGAAAACCTCATTGTCAAGGTAATTGGGAATTTCCAAGAGCACTTCTGTAACACCTCGCCTCCTGTGCCCTATCGATCCCATCATCTGACGGTATAATTATCTTCAATCAATATTCTTGGGCCGCCTGGGAGGCAGGCTCGTGCTACATTATCCTTTTCACTTTCTAAGAGATTTCCTGCGTACATTAGTCTATATACAAAAATATTTCATGGCCTCATAAGTAATATTCTTTATTTATTTATTCTAGATTCTGAGTACATGAACTATTATAGTTGAAAAATACATTCAAAACTGAAATAAATAATTTGGCTTAGGGGCACGTGCCCTACAATATAATAAATAAAGAAAAAGAATTCCTAATAAATAATCTTCCACGTAGGCTGATAAATTAATTTCCTGATATATGAAAAAAATGAGGGGATGAGCTAAAAAATCTAGTGAATCATTCTATCTTTTTAATTCATTATTCTAACTAAATAACACAAACATATCAAACACTTTTAAAGATTTAATCGATTCAAACAATATATTGTTTCAGTTGTAATTTAGACCAAAAGGGGTTAACCGCTGTGTTCCAGATCTAGGGAGAGAGATCAATCCTGAAACTCAAACCCTTCTCTATAAAGTGGGATCACTCCTGAAACCTAGTCCACTCTGGTGTTAATCCTGACAGCCAGTTCAAAGTCCAATCCTGGCTGAAACACACACGAAGAACATCTGTCCCCGTGCCGGTAAGTGGTTGAAATCTTTATTTAATCTTATTTTTTGTGTGCAAGAGCATAATAAATATTTCAACAGTATTTAAACATTCCAACAGTATAACACCATAAATCAACATTTACATAAATGAAACAATGACTTTCAATTTTTGATGTAGAAGATCGTACAAGACGTAACTACAAAGCATACTCTCTCAAAACAAGAAAGACGACTTTCAATTTCTAATGTAGAAGATCATACAAGACGCAACTACAAAGCATACACTCTCAGTCATGAGCAATATAATAATCTAATCACATAAAAAACATGAACTAAACACGCACACAAGCAAACATTATTTAAATTAAAATAATAAATTAAAAGAAGGAGAAAGAATTTCACCTCGAGATCGCTTCTTAAATCTGTGTAGCACTTCGTTGCTACTACCTCACAGGTTATTTAGAATAGCTCAAGAAAAGAAATGAGACTGAAGGTGCCAAGAAGGAGGCAAAGAGAGAGCAAGATGAATTTCAACTCTTGTTCTGGGATAAATGAAATAGGTAGGGTAGGGGGATTTATATAGAGTTTTCGAGGGCTAGTTTTGTAAAGTTTCACTTTCCTAATGTGGCAAACTTTCATTTTTGTTTAGTTGGGGCAGTTAGGGGTTGAGATTTGAATTTTAGGGCTTTTTTTATATTTTTGAGATTTTTCGATATGTTTTTTGTATTTTTTCGGTCTTTTTACGGTTTTTCTTTTATTTTTTTTTCAAGATTATGTAAATATAGTGCATATGTGAGTTATTATTTATTTTATATTGGCTAATCTAGTATATGCATAATATATACATTTAGATGGGATCATGGGATATATATAGACATGCACACACGCGCATTGATGCGCAAATAAAAGTGCTTGCATAGGTATGCATAAGATAATATAATATAATATCATATAATATAATATAATATAATATAACATAATATGCATAATATTATATAAGAACACAAAATGAAGTGCATGCATAGCATGTGTTGCATGGCATGAAATTTTCAATATAATATAACATGTGTGCGTTGATGATATCAAATGGTGGCATTACTTAATATAAATGTGTGTAAATATATAATACTAGTACCACCACTACTACTACTAATAATAATAATAGGATTTGATGGGGTGCAACAGTGGAATTTGTAATATGAATTTGAAGATAATTAGTGGTATTAATAAGGCAAGAATTTTAAGGTCGTGGGTGGTTAATATATATATTGGATATCTAAAGAAGAGAACATATATTGGATATTTAAAGAAGAGAAAAAAAAAAAGAGACCTTGGCTGTCTATTTGTCTCTTTTATATATATATATATATACCCAATATCAAATGTATTAGCTGAATAAAAGAAATGAACAATCCAAAAAAAGAAAACTAAAAAAGAAGAATAAGAACCAAAGAATTTAGGTAGAAGAGGAATTGCAAAGAAAGTGGGTTTGTGGGTTGTAGAAGACCGAAAAGGAGATTAAGATAGAGTGTAGCAGTGAAAGCAGAGAGAGACGAAGAAGGAAAAGAAGATGGGCCTTAGACTTGTAGGACCAAAGAAGATGATGAGCATTAGAGCCGAAGAACCAAAGGAAGAAAGAAAAATATGAAGGAAAATAAAAATATAATAAATTGTTATGCGCAACAGAAGCGGAAGCCAATCAAAAGAAGTGCACACACCAAATAATTAATAACCTAAATGAATGCAAATCAACTCAAATACAAGAACACACAAATTTAACGTGATTTGGCATATCACCAACTCCACAGGTGATGAGAAATAATCTACTATGAGAGTGCAAATAGGTTACAACCTCTAATCAAATTTACCCAAATTTAAAAGTACTCTCACACAAAACTCAATTTCTTACTTTTACTTCTCACATATGCCAATGAGGGTTTATATAAGAGAGGAGTCCTAAGTAGTTTTCAAATACAAAATTTACTAAGTTGTTAACATCAACTAGGAAACTATTTTCAATTAAAATTTCACATTGAGCTGTTTGAAGCTACTCAATATCTAACAAGATCCACCTTGGAAAACCACTTCCATCATATCAACATATTCTTATCTTTATATATGCCCGAAGGCACTCGTCTATAAATATCATTATAAGTGACAAATAGATCTTTGATTTCTTCATCCTTAGCTAAAACTGATTTTGATTGTCGTTAGGACTCGTATGCAGGATCCTTATTAATCGTGTCAGCTCCACCTAAAACTGTATTTTCCCAAAAAAAATACAAGTAATTCTTCCTAATTCCCTTCATCACCACCAATGTACCTTGCACAATCTTCAAAACGCCTGCTTCAACGGTGACCTTGAAGCCTTTCGATTCAACTGCACCCATAGAGATGATATTTTTCTTCAAATTTGGCACAAAGCGTACTTCAATCAAATGTCTAATTGTTCCATCATGCAACTTTAAATTGATTGTACCGATTCTTCTTATTATATAGGTATTGTCATTACCCATAAAAATTAAATAACTATCGCCATCTTCAAAATTGGAGAATCAATCTTTATTTGGATACATATGATAAGTACAACTTGAATCCAAGACCCACTCATTGGATTAACATACTAGTGATGAACAAGTTAGGACATAATCAAAATCTGTATCATCCTCAACATATGCAATATTCTTACTAGCATTGTTCTTCTTCTTAATATTCGGATAGTCCTTTTAACACCCCATCTGATGACAAACTGTGCATTCATCTTTTGCAATGTTTTTTTTTTCTAAAGATTTTCTCCTTGATCGCGATCTATCAAATTGCTTCTCATCAGATCACCCCTTGCAACTAGACCCTCTGATTAAGGTTCACTAACCAAAGTCATCTTTGTTATCTCATTTGAAAGAAGCGTAGCTAAGACGTCATCTTAAAGTCTCTTTCTATAAAGGAAAGTTGTAGCCAAGTGCTTATATGACTCAAGAAGCAAACAAATAAGGAGTAGAGCTTTATCTTCATTTTTAATCTTCTCACCAATATTTAACAGATCTGCAATGATTTTGTTAAATTCATTGAGGTGTTCATTCATAGTTGTACCTTCTTTCATGTGGAACATGTACAACTTCTTTTTCATATACAACCTATTTGTGAGTGACTTTGTCACATATTTATCTTTTAACTTAGACCAAATTGATGTTGTGGATTTCTCATGCCTAACGCTATTCATAATCTCCTTCGTCAAACATAGTCTAATTGTACTGCATGCCTTTAGATCAAACCCTTTCTAGTCTTCATTTGACATATTCGCTGGTCTTCCTTTTGGACCCAATAAAGCCTTGTGTAACTTTTGTTAAATCAAGATGTCTCGGACTTGTACATGCCACATGCCAAAATCGTTCTTGCTATTAAATTTCTCAATATTAAATTTTGCATTCGATACACCCATACTTGTCATATTAATAATTGGATCTAGTTATTGAGTAGATCTTTTCACTACGAACCTATCGCAAAAAACAGAACTGAAATCTAATTCCAAACAACTCCAATATCACGAGAAATATATATACTATATTTCAATATATATTCAGTTGCCATTGTCGCCCAAACGAGAAAAAGAAGAAGAAAAAAAAGATTTTCTTCTTTCGTGGATATCGAGAAACCAAAATACAAAATTCTTTTAACTTTTCAACCTCATACAAACCAAAAGAAGAAGACAAAATCAATCTCTTTTTTTTTTTCTCTTTTTTCAATTTTCTTACGTGATAGAGAAGGAGAAAAAAAATTTCTTGTTCTTGTGACAAGTTGAAGGCAACCCAAAAGTTGGAAATCTTCTTTCCTTCAATCAAACGACCTTGTTCTAATACCAATTTGTTGTGCACAGCGAAAGTGGAAACCAATCAAAGAAAGTGCATATACCAAATAATCAATAATATGAACGAATATAAATCAAGTCAGATGCAAGAACACATAGATTTAACATAGTTCGACGTATCACTTACTTTACCGGAGATGAGAAATAATCCACTATGAGAGAATACAAACAGGTTACAACCTCTAATTAAATCTACTCAAATCCTCTCATACAAAAGTGCTCTCTCACAAAACCTAATTTCTTATTTTTACTTCTCACATACCCCAATAAGGGTTCATATAAGAGAGGAGTTCTAAATAGTTTTCAAATACAAAATTAACTAAGTTGTTAACATCAACTAGGAAACTAATACAAAGAAATTGTTTTTCAATTAGAAATTCACATTGAATGATTTAAAACCATCCAATAACTAATATAAAATGACTTAAATAAACCCTTCATTCTTGTTTATAACCATGCTCCGTTATTTATTTATTTATTTATTTTGTTATGTATTGCAGATCACTTAATAAAATAAGGAAGGATGGGTAAAACAAAAAATGATGGCGAGAGGGAGAGAGGAGGGATTTGCATGAGGAGAATGAAGATGATGGTAAGATAGAGGTGATGAAGTTGCCGTAATGAATAAGAGATTGTATAGAGTAAAAGAAAATTACACTAGCAGTAGCATAAACAGTTGCCATGAAGAAGAAGAAAGATGGAAAAGAAAACAGAAGACATAGCATAAAGAAAGGGGAAAAGATGTGAATTTACCGTGATTTCACTCACAATCTGAGACTTGATTGCGGAATTCTTTATGCTTTGAAGAGCAATAAAAGTTATTGAACTTTGGGAGTTGGTGGTTATAATTTATAATGATAGAAGAGATTAATTTGAAATATAAGTGTTTATCTTGTCCTATTTTTTTGAGGTACGAGTTAGTTGAACCCCTGGTTATATGACTTGTTGGGCATTAGATAATCATGCATTAGGTTGGCTAATATACATCCAATGCTTCTCTCTCTCTCTCTCTTATATATATATATATATATTAATTTTTTTATGATGCCCCTCCTTGTAAAATTACAAAAGCATTATAAAAATTGAGGGCATTACACATCTCCTAATTTTCTTGTCGTCCATATTTGAGCATGGAATAAAATAATTTTTTATTTGTTTGCCAATTTAATCATATCCATTATGGTAGCAAATTTGAATTTGAAATTCAAATTTTTTTAAATTTCATAATTTGCACCCCTTTTTTATTAACGTTCCCATGGTTCTTAATCTTATTTAATTTCATGAGACAAACATTAATTAATTTTGTTTCGATCCAATTTCATACAATTACGTTTAATTATATATTACACTGATTACCATCATTATTAACTTTATTATTATTAATTAATTTTCTTTTAAATTTTTACTTAACTTATAACTTTATTATTTTTACACTAATAATATATATTTGAATTTTCATAATTTATAATGTGTACAAAAACTATTTTACCCCCTATATTAAAATTATCATTTTGTTCCTAGGGGTCAAAATTGTCTAAATTATCCTCTAGTGAGAATGATACTTATGTAATATCGACGACTGTGGACTTGTGTAATCATATTTTGTGTAAAATAATACCTTTACTCTTGATGGTAAAGTGACTAGTTTATCCCTAAAGTGTCAAATCTTATTTCATGATTCTTGAGCTCAATTTCGATGTTTGAAAACTTTTCAACTTATATTTTGTGTTTTATTTCATGAAAAGATTAATTAATTATAATATTTATTTATTTATTTAAAAAAAATTTGTTGAATTTTCAGGGTATTATACCCTAGACGACAATTTTGGGACGGGGTTGGTGTTAATAATCTTTTTGGCTGAGGTTGCCTTATGCCATGATGCAGAGTTTGTTTTTCGACTTCTAGTGAATGATGTAAGTCTCCAACTAATAGAGCCTTTCATTTGTTTGGTCAGTGTATTAAAATTCTTCATGGGATTGGGGTTGTAACATTTGTTATCTCCTCCATTATTTAGATGGTTATTGTGGCATATTAATAAGGAAGACCTCCTTAAGCAGCTAGTATCCATGTTGTGGATTGTGTATTTTTTTTTTTTAAAGGAGAATAGTAAAATATTATTCTATAAAACATTTGGTTGAAAATGGTAGGAGTTGCTTCTGTGTTGGAGGTGCATGATAATCGCAATAGGTGTGAGTTTGACATTGACTTACACAAGATGATAGGAAGACCTCCTTGAGCAAGCCATTCTTGTGATTTACGCCTCTTAGAACAACTTACCTTTCATTCCTTACGCATAATGAATTCATTAAAGGTGTCAATCGTTCTCCTTGATAGATACTAAATGTATCAAGCTATTGATGTATAAAAATTGCACATGGGTTGAATTATTGACCGAATGCCCTACACAATAGTTGGTCTATGTTGTCGCAAGTTAATTGTGCTTGCTTGATGACACTCTTTGAAAATGATTGTAGTCTAGACCACTTTAATTGGTAAGATATGTGCAAAACTTTCAATTGCAAAAAACCTGATATATTTGAAATATTAAAAAATTTGAAGAGTTGACAGAGTAATATTTTAATTAAACATAGAGTGGATTAGAGTAGAGGGTTTTGCATAGTGTTTACTCTTGAAGTTGTTATTTTGTTAATTTCTCATGTATTATTATTTTTATTTAGGTTAAGTAGGTTATTAGTAGTAATTAAGATTGTGTTTGGTTACTGAAAAAATTAAATTTTTTTATAAAATTATAATTTTCTTAATAAAATCTTTTTTTTACATATTTAGTTGATAAAAATAGTGAAAAAAAATGTTAAAATATTTTCTCAACTCAACAACTTTTTTCACAAAATTCTTTTCAGGTTAAAGGATTAAAAAAAATAAAATTTTTTCATAAGAAAAGTTTTTGTATAAAAAATAACTACATAAAATTAATTTTTATTAAATTTTTTCAGGTTGAATCAAACAATTATAAAAAAGTCTTCTCAACAATATTTTTTTTTAAATATTATTTTTTCAATAAAAATTTTCTTAGCAACGATAGGCCCTTAAGTTGTTTTAGGGCTCCAACAAACACTTGCTAAAAGGACCAAGGTGCGCCCATTGTCTGCGAAGAGGAAGTCCTATCGATGCCGAGCTGATGGTTAAGTGCCGTGTAGGCTGTACCTATATACGGTCGCAAAAATGAAATACTGACCACGCAGCATTTGGCTCCCGGAAGAAAAAAGCCGACGCTTCGTATGTCCATTATCTTTTCACTAACAAGTAGAATACCGTTGTTCTAATGGCGTTATTCCCTGCTAATTTCTCTCCCGCGGTTGCTTCAACTTCCACATCTCCCTCCCTTGCAACAGCTTCTCTTCGTCTTTCTTTGGCTTCTAGCTCTCTTAATCCCCGCCGTCTGTCCCTAACCGTGAACTCAAGCCTAACAAATAACGGCTCCGGCGATTCGAAGCTTCTGCTTGAAGTGAAGAATCTCACGGCCGTGATTGCAGAATCGAAGCAGGAGATCCTTAAGGGAATAAACCTCTCAGTTCATGAAGGAGAGGTAATCTTTATTCTAATTCTTTTTTTTTTGATTAAATTTAAGTTGAATTTCGTATGATTTCTTGTCAAGAAACATTTCTTCCTTGAAATTTGTGTTAATTTTGAATGTAGAAGCATCAACTTGTCCTAGTGAAGCCATTTTGGGAATCTGATCATTGTTTGATCCTTCCTGGAGTGAATGAGAGATGACTTTACTAACTCTCTTGTGTGTAAAATCATTTGCCTTTTCTCTTGGTGAATTTTGACACACAAGATTCATGTTTTTCAAGCAGCGATAATAATGTGGCACATGGATGAAAAAAAGCGAGAATAATATTTTATAAAGTTCAGTTGCATGATTTTGATTTTTATGATTTATTTTTGGTAGGAGTTTATTCTTTTTCAAATTTAGTGGCTGGTTGTTTTATTTTCATAGGATCGTGATTTTGTTATGGAATATATATTTCATTTCTAGACTGTAGTAGGAATCAAGGTAGGTAATTTCCTTTAGTAGGGTTTTTTGTTTCCAAATTATAATTTGAATGAAATTTTGTTGTTTGGATTTACAAAAATAAATAGAGTATCATGACTGATTTCATAAAAAATATTGCTCATTGCTTCTATCTAGATTTCTTTTTTTTTTCTCATCTCTTTGAGTTTACGTCTAACATCTTGAGAGGATTCAGTGATCATCTAAATTTGGTGAACCTCGGGAAGAATGGGTACCATATCAACTAGCATGGTCTGGCTGTCCTTTCTATCCTTTGCTCTAATGGTTGAATTAAAATCTTGTCATTTAAAAGAAAATGTATATCTACACAACCTTGTGCTTTAGTTCTAATGTGATTTACTGCTTGTGATTAGTAGGTGCATGCAATAATGGGGAAGAATGGTTCAGGAAAGAGCACATTTTCCAAGGTAATTTTACTCATAGCATGCACCCTGAGTTGATTTTTTCAGATCTAAAATGATTTTTTAGCAACTCATTATGTAAGCATCTAGCCTTTTCACAAATTATATGCTTTTAAGATGCTGTGCTATTCTTGTCAAAAGAACAACAAAAAAAAAAAAAAAGAAAGAAAAGATGCTGCGCCATTGATGTTAGGCGTTTCACTCATTCAATATATGGTGTGAATGCCTTAGATGTGCTTCTCATTGAGATGTTTTTCCATACTATTTTGTAAACTGAGTTTGTTTGTTTTCTTTTTAACCTCTGGTCTCTTCTTTTACAATTTTGTTCCCACTTGTTTCTTCATTATGTTGCCTACTATCTCAGGTATGTTATTTCTGTGTTCTCATGAATGTTTCTCTTGTATATGACCCTTCGAATAACACAGTATTTCCTGATTTTACTTGACATTCATAATACTATTAGTAAATTATTAGCTTAAAAATTGGTTTGTTTTGTTGATTTTGAGTAAACTGTTGGTATCTTGGACATGTAAACAGGTTTAGAACTATTTGTATATCATATGTGTTTCATTTTTCTATACCACTATAATTTGGCATGTAAACACGGTTTGTGAGGTCCAGCTGAAGATCTAAAGTCCAATTTGAGTTCAATTCTTGAGCAGCCTTGCCACCTATCCATTTAGAGGTAGCATTGGCATACATAGAAAAAACATTTAGAGTCTATCAGGTTTTTGATGTTTCTATTGTGCTACATGCCATGTAGTATATGAGGCGTCAGGTGGACCAGTAATATTCAGAAGCGAGGTACTAATATTTTTCTAAAATCAGGATAAATTCCAAAAAAATGCATACACAAGTAAACTGCTCATCAGTCTCTTGCAGTTTGACTAATGAAGTACTTGTTCATGGAATACATATTGTTAGTCATGATTATCATATATTTTTCCATCTAATATTTGTGAAAATGTGGGCAGTATTTGCTACTCCTGATTAAATGGGCAAAAAGCTACAAGTTTTCCGCTTCTTTGCTTTTCTGTTAGACTTTTGTTCTTTTTTCCTCTTCTTTTTTCTTTGTTGATAATCTTCTTCTAGTTTTTAGTTATCTTGGCACTATCAATTTTTCCTTCTAATTAGGAAAGGTTTACATGTATTAGAGAAGCATTTTATATTTCATCTCTTTTCATGGTTTGTTCAGGAATATAGGAGCATTAATACTTTATTCAACTGACATTACCTGCGATGAAAAAACTAAATTTTGGAGTTAATAAAGGCCAACATCACATTTGAAAAAGAAATGCCACCTTGAAGTCTGTCCAATCACCACAGCATCACATCTGGAAGTTGGGTAATTTTAGAGCAATGAACAGAAAAGTACATCTTTGCTGGTTTGCCTAATTTTTCACTTGAAAGATCTATGAATTTGCTAAAATTACGAGTTTAGTGAGCTGCAATAGAACGTCAAGAAGATTGAACCAACTCGTTTTTGGTGATCAAGTTATCTTTCTTTTATGATCGAACTAGTCCATGGGAGCTCTCACTCACCCACAAGGTGACAACCTTGTAAACTTAGGGGGCCCACCCATCGCGAAAAGTTTGGAAAAGCTTGAAAGGAGGGTTGGGAGTTGAACCTATAATCTCCTTGGTAATGACCCCTTCTCCCAACCTCCCCATCAATACCCTGATAGGTGAAGATTCAAGAGACATTGACATTAGAATCACATGTCAGATCTCCATGACAAAAGTTGCAACTTGCATCTGATAGGAAAAAAAATCTTCCTTGTGGGCTACACATGCAAAATGAATAAAGATTTATGGGTTTAAGAAAATCATGGTAAAATTTATGATTTATTAAATAATGTCGTTAATAGTTTACTACATATTGACTAGGTGTTTAAGGGTTTAAATCTTTAACAATGTATTGACTAAGTGGGTGTAAATTGCTTGCGTCATCTTATCGTTAGATTTGGCCTATTGTTATTTTGGGTGAAAAAAGGGGAAATTGAAGTTATTCTTAAACTTATAGTCCCGATGTATGGTTTAAGGTTGACAAATTTCAAATTATATTATGAAAGAATGATTGTGATGTTGATGAATTTAATTTAGCATTTATAGATCTAGCCTTAGATTTTGTGGAAGACATGATGTTGGAAGAAAAGAAGTTCGGATCTAATGAAGGAATGAAAGAATATAACCTAACATTTGAGGCCTATTAACATTGAAAGGGAGATTCTGTAAGCATCTCTTTTCTCACTTTATTGGTTTTAAATCTATGAGGATAGGC
Source organism: Tinospora cordifolia (assembly GCA_030144865.1). NCBI lineage: Eukaryota > Viridiplantae > Streptophyta > Magnoliopsida > Ranunculales > Menispermaceae > Tinospora > Tinospora cordifolia. The sequence goes on from JAJIYU010004822.1 coordinate 16,256, forward strand.
CCTCTTGATCACGATGGACTAACTTTTATCACTATGGCAAGGCTTGCCTTTTAATCAACTCAGCTAAGTGAATATCAATATTTTAGAGGACAACTTGCTAAAGGAATTGGTTTCAAGTGTCCATGAATTGTTTTTTGACATTGACAAAATTGATTTGTGAGGAACTTGAATTGAATTGTATCATCTGTTAAGGCTAGTTTTCTAGAAATGTATTCGTGGTTTTGAGTATGAGATAAACTCTTTTTTTTATTTATTTTTTATTTTTTTTATTGGGATAAACTTTGCAAAAATCTTTTGGAAACTTTTGATTCATGATTCGTGAGTCGTGACATTCTTGGTGTTAGATCAACAAAAGATAAATTTTGATAATATGTCTAGACATCAAAAAACATATTCTAAACATAAATTAAAATGCTTACTACTACTTGAATTGTATACTTACACTTTGGCTTGTATCTTAATTTTAGCTCAACTCCCTTTTGGAATGACTGACAATTTGGTTTCGATTCATTTGGGGTCTCAAGATTTTAGTGTCCCATTGGTCAAGGTAGATAAAACTGTGCACTGCTTCTCTGCTGCATTTTCCTTGAACTTGGATGAATTGATAACACTCTTTCATTATCATTTTGGTGCTCATTGTACTTTCATTTTTTCGTTCCTAAATGTGGTGAAATGAAAATTGTACTAAAATGAAATGAATAAAATATTGGTTTACATGTACTATGTGTCTAACTTAGTTAAGTTGCTCTAAGAATACACTAATGTGTGCCTAACTTATCTACATACATGGCTAATTGAGGTTTTCATATTTCAGGTTCTTGTTGGTCATCCTGATTATGAAGTTACAGGAGGCAGCATCATGTTTAAAGGAGAAAACTTGCTCGATATGGAGCCAGAGGAAAGGTCTCTTGCTGGGCTTTTTATGACCTTCCAAGCGCCTGTTGAGATCCCTGGTGTGAGTAACATTGATTTTCTGCACATGGCTTGGAATGCTCGGAGACGAAAACAAGGTCTTGCAGAGCTTGGGCCTATTGAGGTATGGACATAGTTGAGACATTGGTATGTTCGTCATATTATTCGTGAGAGTTCTATTGCTTCTTTAAGGAAATAAATATTGGCTAAAATTATGTAACTTTGTTGCTTTAATGAAAATTACTTGGTTGCATGCATTCTATCATGAAAAGTCGGGTTCATTGGATCCATGGCCTAATGGTATTGATATGATAATGGATTTGAACAATGCCTTTGAGGTCCATTGTATGCATAAAAAATATTTAGTTTTGCAATGGTATAGCAACATAAGTTATTTATATTTATGTATTTATGTTCTTGTCATTGAGTTGTACGTTTTTTTTTTCTTTTTGAAAGGAAAGATACATTATTACTACTTAAAATCAAAGAATGAAAATTTGCTGAATTATTTCGGATGTTTTGGCTATTGAACCACAATCTAATTGTAAAAGAAAATTTACAGAAATTTGACAGAACTTGAAAGATTTCGACGAAATTTGAAAAAATTTTGAAGATTTTGATGAAATTTGTGAAAACTTTGAAGCCTTCAATGAAATTCGTGCAAAACTTAAAGATTTCAGTGAATTTTGATGAAATTCTTGGAATACACAAGTAAAATAACATTCTTAACATGTGCAATGGATATTAAATATTGTTAATGTTAAAATACATATTTGAAACTATTATATTTGTACTTTTATATGTAAAATATATCGATTTTATTTGTTTTCATCATTTTTAATAGAAATTATATATATTTTAACATTTACATAGAATTTTTTGAACTTCTCTAAGTCGACGAATTTTTACAAAAATTACCTCAAATTTCTCGAACTTTTCAAATTAATTCTGATTTTTGAACGTCAATGTTTGAGGTAAAGTTGAATTTTTGTTCCATGCTTAAAATAGGATGGAATAAGCTATCCTGCGGAAGACTACAGTGGATTTTACAATATCAGTTCCTTAACCACTCTTGCTAGCTATATCCCAACGATAAGTCGATAACTTAGAGACAACACGACAAAGAGTATGAATTTCCAATATTGTTATAAGGCCAATCTTCTCAACTGTTCTGGGACTGAGCCGATTCTCCTCGTTCAGGGGCTTCAAATTTTCAATGTTTATTTCTCATCTCTTCCAAATCTGAAGCCAAACTTCAAATCTTCCAAAATATATGTTTGATGTGTTCATTTGCATTCTCGCATAAGTAACACCATGACAGTAATGACATCATTTAGGTGTTCTTTTTTGCAATTTATCAGCTGTTGAGTTTTCTTAGGCATATCAACCATCCCAATAGCTTTGCCTTCGTAGGCACTTTGGCCTTCCATATAAGGATTGATGTATGGAAAGTTGGAAATTGTTGGGGTAATAGATATGAAAAGAATGCCGTATTAGAGAATTTCTGGAGTCGTCGCCAATCCATACTCATGTATCATCCTGAATCTGGAGACTAACTTGTTCCAACATCTGTATTAGCATCTCTGCCTCCTGTATGTCATTTTCAGTTAGATTCCTTGACAGATGAAGGTTCTAGCTAATTCCTTGCCATGGATTTTGGCTATTACTACCAATGAAGTCACTGGCCGGTGCATTATGTGCAGAAGAGAGCCTTTAGAGACTAGGGAATTGTTCTTGAAGAGGTGCAGTCACCAATGCTCTTCCTAGAATTTGATGGTCTTCTCGTTCCCTACCTTCCATCTCACCTGCTGTATAATGGTATGCTTCAGCAAGGTGATATATTTCCATAGAGCTCTCTACGTTATTCTATTAAGATTTATACTTGTGCCCCAATTATCCCCATCTCCATTTATACTTCTCCGTCTGTTTTCTCCCTCATTGCGTTCTTTATTTCTTCCATGATCCATCTTGTTGTTCCTTTCTTGGAAGAGAAATAGAATGTTTTGTCCCTTGTCTCTTCTAGAAACAAAGTTTCATATCTAGTCCAGAAGAACGAAAACCACTCGTATTTGGTATGGAAGCTTTGAATGCTCTAACTTTCCCACCGTTTGTGCCACATCTTGCATGGTGCCACCTTTCTTACCCTGTTCTGGTTCTTGCATAAGTTATGGATGCTTTACATGTTCTCTTCGCTCTCTGGGTAACCCTCTTCCTTCTCCATAGTGACATGATTTTTTGTCTCCACGCATCTTCCTTTTGACTTCTGTCCACCCTCCATTGTCTGTTCCTCCTTTCTTTTCTCCTAATGCTTATTCAATGCTCTATTCCATATTGTGTGGGGTCATTCCCTCAAAAATTTATACACAGATCACTTCATATAAAGGGAAAGCCTGGAGAGTCGCCATTCATTGGGTTGTAATTAGTTTTATTTGTTTCTATGTTAAATTCTTGTTAGAATATCCTTTTTTTTTTTGGGAGTAGGATTCTGTTTATTATTATCAAAAGGAATTCTATTTTTTCTGAAAATGAATAAAATTCTCAAAGATTTACCTTTCATCCTTTTGTCCAAGGCGTCATTTGGTATCAGAATAATGTAGTTTTCAGGGCTTGAGGGAATGGTGCACTTAGGAACTAACCTTATTGGTGGCATGGATCATTGTAGTATAGGATGGAGGCCACTGCAAAAACAACATTGTGATGCCTTGGATGGGCTTCCTGGGAGGGTCTTAATTGTGGAGCATTCAATAACTGGAATTCAACACTCTATGGAGGATGCTTGGAGAGCTTTAAGGCAGCTTGCTCAACAATTTGCTAAACCTGCAACATCTCCTTGGATAGCCCGATCTACAAGTTGTGTAAATAAATGGGAGTGAGCCTGGGGAAGTGGAGGCCAATGGCAAGAAGGAATGGTTAGCACTCACCAGGGTGAAGGAAATCAAAATCTAGTATTCTGATTTTGATTCTAGCACTAAGTAGTCTGAGATTTTAAATGATTCATCCCCTAAAAGATATGGTAGACATTGTCATAAGAAGCCAAATTACAACATGATACTACTTTTGATGGGAGATTGGGTATTGAAGATTTTTTAGATTGATTAAAGGGGAATCCCCTAGACCCCTATCCATGTTACCATCCACCTCATATATTTCCATCTCTCCTGGGATAAACCTCGTCTCTCCTCCCTTTAATTTTAGAATAACCATCTTCAGGTTGTTTTTTAGAATCACCAGCTTTTGCGTTGTTCTTCTCTATCGTAATCTTTGCAGTGTCAAGTAGTCCCCAATGCTTTTCTGCGATGCATAGAAAGTTGTCCATATTCCATTTGGTTGGGGGAATCCTCTAGACCCCTATCCATTCATTCATGCACTCTATCTGTCTTGGTTCTTTTATCATATATTTTTCCCATCTCTCTGTTGTAAATGAATTTGGTTCCACAGACCTTTCCACTCCTTTGAGTCCTCTTCCTCAGGAATATATATCGGCCTCTAGCTGCCAAGAATCATCTTTGATACTCTCATGAAGGCGCCTCTTGTATTTGAGTAAGATTCTATCATTATTACGTAATCTTTGCCTCTTTTGACCATTTGTGCCTTCAGCCACTCTGCTTCTGCATTATCCAAGGACATGGAATATTCCTTGTCCTCTGTCACTTCTTATATCACCTTTTTAACGCCGTTACTTAGAACGTAGAATCTTTTAAACTTCGTGCGAAACGTTTTAGTCAAAAGCATCTACCCTTTCCCATTCCCCATTTTTGACAAGTGTCTGTTTTGGTCTTTTCCTTTGTCCACCCCATAACTCTCTCTACCTTTCCCCACCCTTCATCTTCAATGCTTCTATACTTCACTATGCTTCTCTCCTCTCTATAGCTCCTTTGTTGTGGGGGCCCCTTCTTCAACTTCCTCTTGTTGCCTGTATCTTCTTCTTTTGCTAACTGTTGATCAACCTTCCTCTTGAGGATGACTTTTCACCACTTTTAGATATGCTTTTCTTCTCTCTTCTAGTTTTTCGGTGAAAAACCTTCTTGCCATTTCTTCCAGTAAAGGACTAAAAGTGAAATTAAAATTTAAACATCATCAATCAAAGTGTTTTTGGGTTTGATAGAGTGAAATGGGAATTGTTGTAATATACTACATGAATTGTGGGATTGTATGTAAGTCGGTACATGCACTATGGGGATAACTCATCCCATGTTCTGATGTATTTTGAACACTAATTCCTAGTATAAATATATTCATTTTCCCTTTCAAAAAAAAAATAAAAAATCTTTTAGTTCAAGCTTGAAAAAAATTTGAATTTTTTACTTTGAGTTGAACAAGAAGATTCTTTTGGCAACAATTAACTATTGTCCAAGGGTCAATGAAACTTTGCCAAAGGTCATGTGAGATTTTGATGGTCGAGAGATTATTTCTTTATTAGAGCAAATAGCAATAATAGGTCTAGGGGATGATAGAATCTTGAGCTCTTGAGTCCTATCATTCTTTTATGATTTCTTTTCCATTTCCAACCTTGTTCCTCTTCTAATATTTTGCCCCCCATAATTATATGTAAAATTCTCATGATATTTCAAATTTATGTGAAATTCTCATGTTATTTCAAATTTATGTGAAATTCTCATGTTATTTCAAAAGCCTAAATTTCTAAGGTGGACTATTGCTCAGGATCGGTTAAATTGTCCAAACATCTTGCAAGGGTTTTTTTAAGAATTTGTCCTTGGCCTAATGTGTAAAGTTAGTTGGTAGTCACTTGGATATCTTTTCTTGAATAATTTTTCTAAGCAACTGGGAAGACATGCTATGATAGGAAGATTCATTCACAAAGTCTTCTTTGTCTAATTTCATGGGGATGTTAGTTTTTCTGGAAAGTTTAAGGATTATTAGAGGTTTATTTTTTTTTTTTTGCAGTTGTGCGGTCTCTCTAGAACGAGTGAAGTACAAGCACTTTTGAGGATTAAGTGAGACATTTTTGGGTTGTTTGGGAATATTCCTTCTTTTTAGTTTGCTTTGGGTTAATGGTTGTAAACTCTCCAGAGGCTTAACTTTGGGAGATTGATTAAGGAGTTGAAATCCAATTTTGTCTTTTTTTTTTTTTCTTTTTTGTGGGTTTTCCTAGTTGTATTTTTGAATAGCTCATATACCTTTACTATAAACAATTTAACTCATGTTGTATCAAAAAAATAAAAAAAATCCTTTTTCAAATAATTGTAGAAATCCAATTGTTTGCCTAACGTAGCAGGTGTTTCTCTCTAAGTTGCATAGGCATTGCCTAGGTGTTCTTTTGGGTGATGCCTTGAAAACATTAGTAGATTATACAAAGTATTTTACCTGGAAGTTCTAGCTGATGGTTGACTTGGTAGTCGATGTTATCTATTTATTTCTCGTTGGCCTTATTTTGATTTGATGTAGGATTTGTTCATGCCATCTCTTGTCATTTCTTTTAAGTTTTTGAGATTTTTGTCGCATATCTTTCCCAGAATTTTTGAGCCCGCTTAATTGACCAAAACACGGTGTCCACTAGGGTTAACTAATATCATTTTTTGTTACTTTTATTGCATGCAGTTCTACAGTGTCGTATATCCCAAGTTAGAGGCTGTGAATATGGACACGAGCTTCTTGAATCGAAATGTGAACGAAGGATTTAGTGGTGGTGAACGGAAGCGTAATGAGATTTTACAACTATCGGTATTTGTTGAATCTTGAGCTATTCATTTGTTTGTTTTTAGATTATTGTGCTACTTTACATTCAAAATTTAATTAATTAATTCATTTATCATTTTTTTGGGTGAGAGAGGGTTTAGATTATTGTTGAACCCTTTGCTTTAGCTTGGTGTACGCTTGTCCAACACTTTACTATAGTAAATGGGTATGGAATATGTGTACCACACTTTTTAGTTTAGAATTTTGCAAAAGAAATTCTCGAATGGAGAGAGGAGACAACATTAAGAAAATAATAAATAGTAAGTGAAATTCACTTGAGTGGGAGAAGAAAAAGGACAAGTGAAATATAAAATAACATATAATATAGTCGAGTCCCCTTATGCCAAAATCTAAAAATGAAAGAGTCAAGACCTTTAGATATGTTTACGTGTGCGACACCCATTCTACTCGAGTCTAGGCATAGGCACACTTTGTGCATTGTGGTCAAAATCATTATTCAAGGGATTGATTCAGAATTCGGTACAAATTATTTACAGCTTGTCAATTGATTTTGAAGCATAATTTATGAGATATTTCATTTTGGTGGAAAATAAGCTAATTGTTCAAAATTTCCCCTCCCCCCCCTCCCTTTCTCCCACATCCAATTACAACACCACC
>JAJIYU010004823.1:0-23495 GCA_030144865.1 Tinospora cordifolia
CATGTGGTAAATGAGTTTGTTGGGCACTCAGGATCGATTACAAGGAGGGGCCGAAATAATAGGGCACGTGGTATGCTAGGTGGCTGAGTGTTGCAACTGCACACCAGGTGACGAGCAGTGAACAAAGGCATGGAACATGCGAGCCTAAGATCTTGGGATAATGATCAAGGACGTGGACCTTGGTTAGGAAGCATAACAGATCGGTTGTGAGCACATGGGTGAGTTGGCAAACACATGACCCTATAATCTCGGACTTGTAACTGAGTAGCAGTTACTGAACGTGGGTAACTGTTGTACATGGCATTAGTGGCAGACTTTGTGGAGCAACTGATTCGAACTGACATTGGCACACATGGGGAATGTGCCAAAGTGTTCCTGGTGGTTGGGACGCTTGGGTTAGGCCAAGTTGAACATGGAACACGTGAGGATAAACTGCCATTCAATAATGGTGGGCTGTTGGCTATGTGGATGCACTATGAAACTCCTGAATTGCACATGTCCGGAATAATAGGACACATGGGTATGCTGGACGTCTTGTGCTTGTGACACATGCAAGTTGTTGGTAACTGAATGCTGGACTAAGCCAAAGCAAGGGACTAAGGCCAGGTGTACAGGCAGTTAGCAAAGGCGTAGAACATGTTTGCTAAAGATCAGGAGCATGTGCAGATCTAATAGCCACGTGTAGGGCATCTAAGGGCTAGTTGTAGGATTGCAACTGACCATCACTTTGTATAAATAGAGCCTCTTTGTTCTGAGGAAAACATAGAGGTGCAAATTGTAATCCCTTCAGTGATAAATACAGTGATTTCTTGGTTGCCTTATCGTGTGTGTCGTGCTTGTCTCCTTTTTCATATAGTGAACACTTAGTGTTAAGTGTGTGATGCTTGTGATCAGTCCCTTAGGCATTTCTCTGAGTAAACGTGATAATCACTCGCTCGTACTCGAGTGGTTAAGCTTGGAAGGTGCACTTGACCGAGGGAAATCGAGTTGGTTTGCTGAGATCAAGGTCGGACCTTGGTGCATCACGGGTAGGAGGGTGTTGCTGGGTAGTGATCATCAATTGCACTGCGTGACCCGAATTGTTGTTGTGCCAACCCCGTGTTCGGCTGCTGCGCAAGGCAAAAAATTTTGGTCACCCTTCGACCCCATGACACTAATCCACATGTGTATTTTCTCTGAAATTTTATCACTATGTGCCTAACATTATGTTCTATCTATGATGAAATGCTCAAAAATTTTAAAGTATTATGTCTTGTGTTTTAAGTTTGGTTTTACACCTCACTTGGACCTGTTATAGTCCTCAATCATGCTTAGCAATCCAATTAGGTATATTTAACCCACAGTTTGGATAATCAAATCAACATCAAACTTTCCATTCTTAGCTCATTTAACTCACTATACATCTTACTTTCAATGTCTTAAGGCCTTGTATGCCATGGTTTTCCCAATCAAGAATTACATAATTGTGATGTAGGGCCATTGCCTGTGCTTCTACACTTAAGAAATATTGACTAAATGTTGAAAACTACGTAAATCATGGTTTTGGTCATTATTTTTTGCCACTTAGTCACAATTTAGGTATAGTCTTAACCTTCGTTTGGCATCATTTCAGTCCATAAAACAACAGTGAGCCATCATACGAATATTACAACTAGAAATCACATCATTAAATTATCCAATTTCAACTTCAAAGATCAATTCAACCAAAAAAGTCATACCTTCTCAGACAATTCTGGTTCACCACGTTTTTGGACTAGCAAGCCTCTTCCTCAGCGCTTGATTCTCAAGTATCTTGTTTTTCTCATTCTCCTCTTTCTCATTCTTCTTGGACAACTCCAATTCACACAATTTGATTAAAAATTGAGAAAGATATAGGCTTTCAAAGTTGAAAGAATGAATGGAAATTTCAGAACTTCTTGTTGCAAAATGGAGAAGGTGACGAAGATAGACATTGGGGTCCTTTTGTAACTCAATTGGTATTGCCACATATACCGATTTGTGACACTTCTCTTGAATAACATGCTCACTGCCACCTCCTTGGAGAAGCTTGGTGACCAAGTTTCTCATCAACTGGAGAAGGAAATTAAAGGGAAAACCCCCCATTCTCTAATAACCTAAAAACTACCACATTACTGACTTCCACTACCATGGTAGTGGGTTTTAAAGTTTTTTTTTTTTCATTTATTATATTTTCTAAACTTCTCAAAAATTTTCAAACTTCACCAAACCCACCTTGAATTATTTTCGATTATTTTTTCCTCCATTTTTGAATTATTTTCAAATCCAAACATTATACAAAATCAAGGATTGTTATAAAGTACATTAAGGCTTTTTTTTTTTTGAAAATTAATTTATTGACTATGCGTGCTATATGGTTGTGTAATAGGCCTTCTAAAAATAAATGATCATGTCAACAACCTCTATTTTATATTTTCTCAGTCAACTTGATAGTTAACGTAGACAGTTGTATTGAAAAAAAAAAAAAAAAACGTTCCGAATATCTGTTTATCGTATGTGACATTCAAAATTCCTCAACTAATGGTTACATTAGAGATACTCTTAGTTTTTAAAATGAACAATTTGTTTAATGTTTAAATAAATTGCAAACTGTACTTTAACCTATTTAAGTACGCTAACCTTGTGCAAGATCTTTTCATTAATTGCACATATATCTAGATTTGGTTTATTAGTTAAAAATAGATTTGCCTTCAATACCAAATATCTTTTTAAAGATTTGAATTTAGTTTCTATATTTCAAGAGTTTTAAAAAATTGAACTGCCATTTATTACCTCGATATTTTCCTATTAAATAAATTACTCCTTTTTTTTGAATTGATTTCCTTCTATTTTTAGTATTAATCCATCTTGAAACCCCTTAGCACATAGTCATCTGAGTACTTCTCCAATGTCCACTTTAATTTCGCTGCTGGGATGAAATTAATATAGAGTTGGGTATTGCAAAGACCCTCTCTAGCAATAGGCACTCGCCTGTCTAGAAAGTCTGTTACCAAACGCATAACCTAACAAGAATCTTGGCTCTTGCTATTGCATCTTCTCTTATCAATTAATGCTACCTAGTACTCTATGAAGATGCATAACTTACATTTACCTTTACTAATCTTGACATGCACATTCATGACAAATATACTAGATGCTTTGAACATGCTCAAAGTACAGCTGCGTGCGTACATCACTTAATTAGGCAGACCCAAGTTACTTGATTTATGTACGTATATTTAATCAACTATTTTCAAACTCTTGACATTTAAAGACAAAATATAAAAACAAATCAATCTATCTATATATATATATATATATATATATATATATATATATATATATATGGGGCAACTAATCAATCTATATGTATATATAGGGCTGGTCCTAAGTTTTAAAGGCTTAAAGTGAAATGATAACTTGAGGCCCTAAATTAAAAATAAAAATAATTGAAGATTAAGTTTTCACAGTTAATTATTATTAACTAAAAATAATATATTTTAAATATTAATAAAATCGACCAATTTTCATGAGAGGAATTTTTTTTCCAAACTTGAAGGAAAAAATAGGATTTTTTTATTATTTTTTAATTCCTTATATATATATATATATATATGAGGGTCCCGAAAATAAAGGTCTAAGGCCGTGTCTCTTTGGACACTACTCGTGGCCAGCCTTATATATATATTAACTCATCAAAAAAAAAAAAATTGTTACTAAAGACACAAAAAACAAGGAAGATATTTTTCATAATTCAGGATAAATTAAATTAGCTTGATTTACATGAGAGCGTTGAACGGACCTAGCCAGTTCTAATGAGACATATATATAGATTTCTTTGTTAATTACCAATATTCAGAAAGATGATGAAGCTATCGCATTATTTTAATGCATATTCTTTCTGACCATAATAAATAATATGAATATAATGCATGCATGCCCTCCACAAGAACGTCAAAGTAATCACCTTGTTTGATCACACAATATTGTAGCGGGTAGTTCTCAAAAATTAAAAAAAAAAAAAAAAAATCACCTAGTTTGATCATATAGAATAACAACAAAAATAATAATGACAGCACTTAAAGCTTCAATGTTACGTCCACATCATAAGAGTATGAACTATTCATTATGGCACTCGGTTTGTCCTCGAAATCTGAATTATGACGAATCCTTCTCTCTAATTGTTCTAAATAAGCTTTGGTGAAGTCTTCATTGTAAGGCTCTCCATAACGCCGCTTACTACTTTCAGGTCCTTGCAATGTCGAGGAGGAATTATTATTAATAGCAGTTAAAGGAGCAGTGGAAAGAGTAAGCTGCGTTTCATCTCTCGAACGCGTTAAATACTCATCGTGTTCTTTCATCAGCATCTCTCTTTCTCTTCTGTGCTTGTTATGGTGACCTCCAAAGGCTTGCAGAGTTGTGAAAACCTTGTTACAATAGCAGCATTTAAGCACTCTTGTCGTTTCCAAAAGCCGGCGTTTTTTGGGTTCACTCCCTTCTTCTTCTCTCAAACTTGAAGCATGTTCGAACAATGGGAGGTAAGTACCATAACTTCTAAGTAATTGGTTTTGTTGGTTAAACATGGCTGTTTCAAGAGTGTGGGAAGCAAGAAAGAAGAAAGGGACTGGTTATATAACTTGTTTCTCTCTTTTGGACGAAGGTAATTTTGGGATGCTTTTGTGGATGGGAGAGGGCATGGATTTATAGATCAACTTACTTGAACTCGAAAGATAGAGATAATGCAGCGGAGTAATACAGTTAGGGGAATGAATTTCAAATCCAATCATGATCTCTGGGAAAAACTCTATGATTCAATAAAAAGTAGGTTATTTTCCTCATTTATGGAGGTTCAGTGAACTTTGAAATGTGGGTGCTCTTCATTGAATCTTAATTAGATTTTCGTTTTTGTTTGGGTCTTTGCTTTGGCTACCATTATTCCCTATTAAAAGAAGCTTAATTTTTTTAATTTCTCCTTTTTATGACTGTTAAAGGTAAAAATTATCTACAATACCTATTTAAGTCTTGAGAACATTTATAAGGTTTGTGGCTTAGAATCTACATTTGCTACTCCATACATAAAAAGATTCTTGTATCAAGAAGATTCATTGCATAATTGAAGTTAAGTAATTTAATTTACCAGCTGTAATGTTATTTTGAATTTCAAACAAAAATATGGACAGTTAAAATGTCTTATAAACCCTTTAAGTTTATGTGATTCATTTTGTAAGTAACTTAGCAAGTAAAAGTTACGCATATATGTGTATGTTTTTGTGTATGGTAGCATCAATAGATATCAATTGTTTTAAAGTGCTTAGGGGCCATGGAGATGGATGGAGCGTTCGCGAGGAAGAAAAATCTAAACTGTAGCCTTATTGAGATATATATATATATATATATATATATATATATATATATATATATTGTAAGAGGTCACTTTGGGCATGAGAATCATTATAAAGATTTAATTTTTCATCTAATTTTTACATGCAAATTTACAAGATTCCTATTTGTATGCCCAAGATTACTCCGTACATACTAAATAATCACATAAATATTTTCATCTCCCGTCATCAACTTGATTATGTTTCTACGTGTTCTTAATTAATAATGCTCTCGAGTATTTTATTAGGAAATTAATAGGGACATTACCTATTAGTTTTATGTACAGATTTCCCACAAAACCTATCCAAATGCTATGTACGTGCCATGTATGAGAGATCTAAAGCAATCAAACTTGTAGATGATCTTTGGATCTAAGTGAAAGGGCCTTCCTAGTTACCATCAATATGACGAAGGTTGTGGATGCCTTATGCAATGAATCGGTATTGAAGAAGAATCCAGGCTTCCCTCCTTTACGTTTGAAGTTCATAGAAGTATTTTCTAGCCTCTTATTCATGAACTTGAAAAGAAACCTTTCTACAATAAAACACTAAGCTTCATAGTATGACAAATCTCTATAATGCAACAACCCCGTTTTTGGTGTTCAACTAGAATTTAACATAGAATAATTAATTCCCCCATGTTCAAGAAAGTGTACCTTATACGTTGGTGTAAAGTTGGTTAATTAACCAAGGATACCGGGGAGGAGGGCCAGCTAGGTGGCGATTAATGGAGTTAAATTATGTTTATTTAACTATCCAACCCTTATTGGATAGAAGATGCTCACCAATAAGTAGTGTCGACTCTTTAGACTTGCCTACCATGAGATAGAATCGAGAAGAATTAATCACTGTTGTGATCTCATCGGACAAGCTGATGGTCTTAAATATATGTTGCAGAATTTGTTGATATATCTAGTAGTAATATCCAAATGTTAACAAGTTCCTTCTACTAAACTTATATTCCATTTCTACTCCTTCATGCTTCTTTTTTTTTGTTTGTTTAACCACTTCATTCATCCCATTGTAGCATTCGTTACCACTATTTTAGCGATCTACTTCATTTTAAAAGATATGAACAGAACATCAACTTGTAGTGAATTTAAATTATAATAAAATTAGATAATATCAGTATTGATGATACCAATGCACAAATTTGCATGTTTCATTTTCAATATTTGTGAGGCTATAATTCATAACAGTCATGTAACAAACTAGGCTTTTAGCAATGAATATTTTCATTATGAAGCACTAATATTTTGTTGCTATAACTTTTCAGCAATAAAAAAATTCGTTAAATTTGTTATTAATAGTGCGTGATTGTAATACATTAGCAATACATAATTTATTCATTGGTAATAACCTCTTAAGCAACAAAATATTTTTGTTGCTAAAAAATATCTATAACAACAAATTATTTCCTTGCTAAAAGTTTATTTTAGCAACAGACTAATTTATTACAAAATTTAAATTTTAGCAACAAAATCTTAAACTTTAACAACAATATTTTTTGTTGCTAAATTATGTCATTAGAAACAATATTGGTTACTAATAGTTATTTATAGTGAGAAGATTTGTTGTTATTGGTTGCTTTAACAACAAAAAATAGCTATAATGAACAAATTAATTTCTTTTGGAGTGATTTATATATTGATGATAATGATGATGATGAAGATAATAATAATAACAATAATACACATTAGTTTTACTTTTGCACAAAAAGATTATTTTTTAAAGAAAATAATTAGAAATTGGTATATCATATCCATACAATTTCTCAACTTGAAGATAATGGCATGAGAGAATTCAACACAAATGAACCAATCTGCAATGAGCTAGTAACGACAAATAGGTCTGAATGGTATTATGATTTTGCTCTAACAATATGGTTTGCAAACTTCAAGGAAGCCTCCACTATGCCACTGGTAATGAATGAAATTTTACGTTCTTTCTTTTTAGTAGTCTTTTAGTTGTTGCATGACAAGTTCCTCATTTCTTTCTAAATTTGTATCCAAAATGCCAATACCCAATTTTGCAGCAACTTGGAGCCAACTCCCTTCAACAAGGACGATGGAGTTATCTGAGATTGGTCTCTTGCAATGCTTACTTCTGTTGGAACTAAAACTTATAGTTTTCTGCCTGGTAATGTTTATGAAAATCGATAAATAAACATCAAAGCTCATTAAAGTTATAATCTTCTCTTTTTACCATGCAGGAAGTGCATTGTCAACTTTAACATACTTGAAAGAGATTGCCTTCCAAAAGCACTCAGCTCTAATTTTCATCTATGAACTCCTTTATTCTTAATCCATGAGATAAAGGAGGCATGTTGCAGATAGTTTCTTCAGTATCTTACTCTATATAAGTAGCATTAGTCCTTGAACTTAGTGTAACTACAGTAATGACGTCGCCATTGTAGTATCGATCTCCAACCAAATCTCCTATGGAATCATTACTTCTTAATGACCAATTAAATTTGAGAAACATAAGAACATCTTTATCATAGTCACCAAGAGGGGTTTTCAAAAAGTATTTTTCGACATTAAGACACTGACCATTGAAGAAGCCTTCATTTGCACATTATATTTCTCCAGAGTTACTTGAGAATATGTTTCATGCCCCAAGTTCTTCTTACTTATTGATGGACTTCCATTAATACATTCAACCAAACTATTAATAAAAATACTCACTTTGATACACAGTTCCATAGGTTTGCAAAATCTTGAATCAAATACAACTTTGTACCTTTCTTTCTAGAGTTTCCATATGCCAGCTGATATTTGCTAAGTGTTGACACTAAGTTTGCCCATGCTTCTTGAAATTGTTTGCATTTCAACCTAACTTCAATTAAATCTAAAGGAGATATAAACCAAACTGTCCTAGTATGTTTACACTGTGGAAATAAATGTAATGGATTTTCTTTCTCATCATTACACAAAACACAAAAGGGATCTGTTAACATACATCTCTTAATCAAATTATTCAAGTTAAAAATATTACTTCTTTGTGGATGTGGAGTAAAACTTATTCCCTAAATTGCAATTTCATAGAAAAAAGCTGCTTAATTACAATGCATTGAGATTTGTGCATGAGCTAAGATTGTTTGGAATGGCATCCTCAAGATTACTTTTAGAAAGAATCCTGAAAGTTTTGCATCACTGAACCTTTCTAGAATGTATGATAATGCATGAAACTAAAACATCAGAAAGAGGGATCATGCAAAATTGTCAATGCCAGCATAGTATAAATAGGAAAGTTGCAATTCATATAGATCAATAAGTTTCCCAAGTACAGATGGAATTGGGCCATTGAGCAAACTATCATTCAATTCTCCACATATGCAACCAATATAAAATAAGGATAATTCTTAATTATATAGTCCAGTTGACATTCGTGCTTCAAAAATATGCCCATGTGTTCAGTATCACCAGGGGAAGGGAGTGAGCTACTTAATTAATGACACCAACAGATGAGAATTTTCTACCGTAGATTCTGCTCCATAGAGTGAATAGGTAAGTTGATTTAGCAACAATGAATCAATAATGCTTATAGAATAGTAAGTGCTTGCATGAGACTAGTCACTAGTGGAATTAGCATTGAATTTGTAATTATATGTATAGATATAATTGCCCAACCATAGAACAAGAGATTAAAGTGGGCATTTTTCAACATGATCAAAAGATAGAAGCTAAAACTCTCATACAAAGTAGCTAATTGCAAAAATTCAATGTTGAATGGAATCTTTCCTGTGAGTTGATTCTACGACAATATAGCAAATTGATTCAAAATAAATATGGCATATGGACTTCAAATTGATAAAAGAACGAAACAAGAACAAAAAGTCAATTTTGCAGTACAAGAAACACTAGTTTCTAATATTCAACATTGACCTGCATAGCTTTCTTTTTAAATCTAATATTCATCAAAGAGAATTGTTTGAGTCTTGTACTCACAACATTCCCTAGTGGGACATTTGAAGCTTTCTTTGCATTTTGCAGCCAGGGATGATCAATAAAAATAGAATGCATAAAGTAAGTTACTATAACCCAATAGAAAGAATAGCAAGTAGAAATAGAAAATTAAAACAATGAAAAAACTCTTGATTCTATAGAAAATGCTTTTGCAATATACCCTACTTGCACAAATTACTATGTTATTGAATTGCATGCAATATGGAATAGCTGAAAATGAGTATTATTTATAGCTTATTGTAGAATTTGATTTAAAACAATGTAATTTTTTTTTAAAGAGGTTATAAGATGTAATGGAAGAAGAAATCTTACTTGAAAGTATATTGGATCACTTGAAGAAATATTCCATGCAAGAAGAAATGAACAAAAATAATGGGAAGAGATCAATACTGAAGTTGAAGAAAAGCCTAGATAAAAAGGTCAAAGATGGGTTAAAACAAGAATAATTATTGAACAAACAACAATTGTTGAATAAGCAAATATTCAAACCATTCATATATATATAATGAAAAACTTGATTTGGGACCTTTTTATGTCATGAAGTATATATATCCTTTATTAGGATGTGGAATTATAATAAGTGGAAGAATAAAACTAATATATTAATTTTGTATTCTATTTATTTTATTTGCAACCTTTCAATTTTAAATACACATGAACCAGTGACAACTTTGGCCAACTGTGATTAAAATACTACTAAACATGATCAATTCAATGAAACTACATGACTTAATTTGTAGCCAACGCTACATTATTACAAAGTTGCATTTGTAGCTATATAAAATTATATTTGGAAGATATGAGATTCGATATAAATATACTCGTGATACCATTTTATCTAGTTAAATGAAAAGTTATTTCTCATTTTACTGTAATAGATTAATTAATTGATTTAAATACATGTGTGTGTAGGTAGTCTCAAGAGAAGCAAAAGCATATAATTTGGGTGAGGCAAAATAGTACATGGTGATAGTAGATGTTACTATCATTTGGAGAGTATACTCATTGGGATTAGTAGGAGTCATCCACAACACTTTTTCTCTCTTTGTAAGGATCTTTGGATCACTTCTACTTCCTTTTTAGAGACGCTGTTGCATTAGCTTTTCATGAGAAGTTTACAGTATAGAAAGTTTTGTCTTTGGTTTTATACCTCTTGGCCTTCACTTCTTACATCAATGGAGAGCATAAGAAAACTTCCAATAACAAATCTATTATTGAACCCACAATGATCTAAGCACATGCATGTGCCTTTTAGTTTTGTACCTTATCAAAGTACCATAACTTAATATATTAATTTTTAGAGACCTAAGATATTCTTCTTGTATAATGTGATATAAAGGTTATTACAAGCTGAAGTAACAAGAATAACAGAAAAACATAGAAGAGAAAAGAAGAAATAAAGATAAATAAGAAGGAAAAATCAGATTTGAAAGTAAATCTTCATGACATATATCACGAAGATTACAATGATGCAAATAAAGGAAAAATCAGGCTAAGTTTTATGTGATATCTTCATGATCCAAAGAAAGTAAATCATTTACTAGGTTCTAAAAGAATCTACTATATAACCCTTTTCAATATGATTTCTGATCTTGAGAATTTGAACTACCATTCTCATCTCAAGCTATTTCTTCGAATTAAATATCAAAATCATTTGTTTTATCCACTACGAACAACAATTAAATAATAGCTAGACAATAACTAAATAAATCAAAGTGCATTCATAGATCATTTGATGCTTAATTTCTAATGGAATTGTTCTTGATGTGTAGAAAAACTTAAGCTAATTCCATCGAACTGCAACAGTTAACACCAAAAATTGCTCACTTCCTACTAATAATACATGTTCATTAAGAAACAAGTGATTGTTTCTTAGCCGTAGTATTTTCATTTACAAAAGCAAGAACTATACATCCCAATAGTATGAGTAAAAAGAAGGAAAAATACATAAGATGTGCTTTATTCGAAGAACTTATGGGTGATGTTCCATGAACAACTCCTATTCAGTCAATCTATAGCCATTACTTTGGCAACGACTACAGTTGCGCAATTATCATGCGAGATGGGACAAAATGTGCACTAGCAACAATAAGATCTTTCAATGAAGAGGAGATCGAGAGAGTGAAATGAGAAGAGATCGAGCTAGATGGAGTAAGATTAAGTAGAGATCGAAAAGAGTGACATGAGGGGACATCGAGCAAGATGGAGATCGAGTCGAGAGGATATTGTGTGTGAGAGAGAGAGAGTGAGTGATGAGAGGAGATCAAAAAAGAGCAAGACGAAATGAGATAGAGAGTGAGATGGTACTTGAGTGGAGATCGAGAGAGAGAGAGAGAGAGAGAGAGGACAAGCAGAGTGAAGAATAGAAAAGCGATTTAAATTTTTTTTTTGGGTTAAAGTTTCTATCATAAAAGAAATGGTAATAAAAACAAGTTTTTCTTACCAAGAATGACATTTACCAATAAAAATAATTGATGCTATTTTAATATTTTCCTATAAAAAAGACAACAAAAATAATAACTTGTTGTTAAGAACAATATTTTAGCAACAAAAAAAAGTTTGTTATTTTAATTATTTAATTTTCTTATAAAAATTTCAACGAAAATAACATATTATTGGTAAAAGTGGTATTTGGCAACAAAAAATTATTTATTAGTAAAAATTTTGTTGCTAGACACTTAAATTTTTAGATCACTGCTACAAAGTTATTTATTGCTAAAAATAAGACAACTTGTTGCTAACATATTATTGGTAAAAGTGTTAATTTTCTTAACCATTTTCCTTTCTTTTTTTTTTTTTCATTTTCATTTCCATTTTTGCCTTCGGTCTAAAAATATTCAATTCTAATAAACCAGGCCCTATGAAACATGCTTGGGAGATAAAGATGCCAACTCAATACGAGATGTACAATTTGTTACTTATTTAAATCTTCCAAAAGAGTATTATTTACAAAGACAAAGGTTTATATATATATATATATATATATATATATATATAATGGTTAGTAATATTTGAGCTACCTAGAAAGGAAAATTGCAACTATGATTGTAATGGTGGAGTGTCACTATTCTAACCCCTCTACTTGATAAGCACACCCCATTACCCCATCTTTCCTTGACAATTCTCTGAATGCCCCTATGTCTTTTTTCTTTCTTTTTTTTAATAAAAATAATATAGGTTGCAAATTGCAATTTGTGATTTGCAACCCATAAATCTTGGTTCAAAGGATGTTGCAATCTAAAAGGATTAAGAATCCCAATTTGAAAGGGAAAAAAGGAAGAAAATTGGGGATTTTAAACAATTTTCAGGAAAAAGTGGGAGTTGGTATGCATATAAAACATTAAGGTTAGAATAGCTGCACACAAACTGTAATCTCTCGTAATCGAGAGTAGCATTCTTGAAGATGTGTTACATGTTCATCAAATGAACATAAACATGTAGTTCATAAGATACTTCAATGTACATTTCCAATAACAAAGACAGAATCTCTAAGCCCTCCACAAGAATAGGTATATTAATTTACAATGCCCAGATTCCTCTTTTACTTCTCATATCTTTCTCGTTGACCTAATAAATACAAAAAAAATGTTTTATGAATATTATTTTCTAACACTTGTGATATTAGCTTTAATCTTTCTTGAACGTTTTTGGGATATGAAGCACAAGAATTATATAACATTTCAAAATAGATTAACATGGCCAAAACATTAAACAACAAGATTATTGCTAGCATTAAAAAAAAAAGAAAAAAGAAAACATAACATTGCTCATAAATACATATCTCATAAAATAATCTAAGCACAAGCCACCATCAATCATACAAGCTTTGATGAAATACATTAAATTTACTTATTTCAATTATAAGAACACTCCCAATCCAAATACTAGCAACCAAATTAACATTATTAAAAGAGAGAGATACCAATAATCAAAGGAAAGACGCAATTAATTTAAAGTTTTAATGTAACATCAACACTAAAATTAGCAAGACTTAGACTTGTGCTTGGACCAACTTCATTGTCAAACTTGTTTGAATCGGTATCTTGGATCTTTCCCTCCATCTGATCCAAATAAGGTTCAGTCATCGACTCATCTCCACTACGAGGCTCTTCATTAATATCCATCTTTGGCCTTATTTCAAGTTTATTTTCCTTGGCATTAGCAACAACCTCGGAACTAGGATCATTATTAATAGTTGTATCGTTTGTAGGATCATTAATAATATCACCTGCAGGGAGCAAAGTTAAGGTGTTTCTATCAACACTTGGAGTAGCAAGGGTAAGCTTCGTTTCACCTATGGAGCGCATCAATTCCTTTTCGTGTTCTTTCAACATCACTTCCCTTTCTTTCCTATGCTTGTTGTGGTGCCCTCCAAAGGCCTGGGGCGATGCAAAAACCTTGCCACAGTAGCAGCATCTTAAAACTCTGTCGGTCATCCTATTCATACAAATTAGTTCGGATTGATTGTCTTGTTCTTCTCTACTTAGCATTAATGTTGGAGTAACAGGCTGTTCGTACCTCTGAAGATTTCCACAGCTTCTAAGAAAATGGTTTTGTTGATCAAACATGGTGGGCATGTGGAAGCAATATGATGAAGAAGAATGGTTTTGGGATGTGCTCTCTTGCTAGATTGGATGCATGGTTTTATAGACATGAATTGGGCATGAAAGATAGAAACTGAAAGTAGTAGGAAAGGAAAATGATTAGATGGGGATGTGTGGTGCTACGAAGGAAAATTTTGGACTGTTGGATGATAAATGGGTTGGTGAAGTTTTTGATCCAATGGTGTTAATGAAACTTTTATATTCAAGCGATTTAGAAAAGTAGTGAGTTAATTTCCTCATTAATGAAGGTCCATGCCAGTAAATTGTTGTGTTGGCAAAAGGGTGTTTTTTCATGAATCTTAATTAGATTTGTTTTTCTGATGCTTTTGGTTGCCTTTGTTCTTGAATCATAAGCACCTTAGTTAATTTGAATAACTTTCTATTTATTCATGTTAAGCTTGGTTAATTATTTCATTGGCAAGAGCTACTATAATGTCTTCTTTTTTTTGTCTTTAAAAACAACTTGATTACGAATCGTTGATCAATTAGTAAAATTGTAAGACATTTGAGGTCTTATTAATCGTACTTTTGAAGTTAGTTTTTTTTATCTCCTAGCAGTGCTCTAACTCACTTCACAAGGTATCTTATACCCTTTCTCCTATTCTTTTGGGTTGCACCATGAGAGCTGAAAATAATTATTAATTGATATTCTTATTAGTTATCTTGTTTCAAGCAGCGTTGCAGTTAGTATTGTCCCTTATTTGTATCATCCATTTCATGGACATTTATTTGCTCCAAGCGATCATATTAAGCACGCAAATTTTTATATCCTAATGGCTTCTTAATTCTACACGTAGCGATGGAAGCATTTTATCATATTAAGTGCACATTTTATGGCTTATTAATTCTATAGGAAGTGATGGAAACATTCTATGTACAATCTTCTTTACAAGCTTGTATGTTTTTTGGAATTGAATATGGCGAAGCATTACTTAATATGTTCTCCTTTCTTTTGTCGAATAAATACAAAAGAGTTGTGCGAAGGGCTTCGATTAATTATACATTAATATCTGAATTCGTTTCTATAAACTATTCCAATTACAAACATATGTCATATCGGTTGAGAAAATGAACCCTAGCCAGTTGCAACTTTTAACTTTCAGCTGAATCTATCTCATATATGAGGAGGATATCATTTTTCCATGTTAAGTAACCTTAATTATCAAGATACCATGACATTGTTCTGATGTGAAAGAGAAAAATATATTTTACTACATAGAAAGAACCAGGAAACTACAACAATTATGGAAGATGCTAAACAAACTTTTAGAATACTCATAATGCAAAAACTTTGTTTGCTTCCTTGAAGAAAGGAGACTTCCATAACTTTGTTGGCCTTGAAACAAACAAGGGAATACAGGAGAAAGGCAATTCACCTTCTATTTTATGTTGCCCTCATAAATCCCATCCTTGACTATATATACATGAAACTATGAGAATTAGTGTGAGGATAGGTCTTTAAGAATTCAAATCTTTTATTTATTGTAATGTTGCTTTATCTTCTTGGTATGAAACTAACTTAGAGGGAATAAGTATGTTTTCATTTATGGAGATGACATTTATGCAAAATTACTGTTGCAGAGCTGTTGCTGAATAAACAACTTTTCTAACTATTCTAATGGAGTGCTTGAAACTCAATATAAAAACTATTGACAAAATTAACAAATTTATGTTGGACACATCTAAGAGTGGGCCTAAATTGATTGTAATGACTATCTTTTAATAAATTCCAAGGTTTTAATCTTGGAGGAAATCTTTGTACTAATTAATGTAAATTAATGCCCGAAAGATTAAAGGGCATGAAGATAAAGATAGTAAATTAAAAACAAAAGCATACAAGGATTCTTACATGGATGGTAGCTTCGTCTATATCCATGCCTATAGAAACATTCACTAGCTAGAATTTCACTATACTTAGATTTATTTTAAAGGTATGAATTAAACTGGTTCATCGATATCATCACTCAAACACATTGATCATATCCATTGGTCAAAAAGACTCTAAGGCAGTTTGAGAAATATTCAGTTGTTGAATAGTCAAGCATAAAAATTTGAATGTATCTTCATGGTGATGTATGTATACCCAATGTACAATTTTAGCTTGCGCTTGTAGGTAATTGCACGAAATCCCAAGTATTTGCAATTGGATCTAGGACTCCTTGTCTACACTCTTGAACAAATCAAGTAAGAAAGACTTTAGGATAAGCATGTCCCACTTCTAAAATGGGTTGTCATAGGGTGACATTTTAAAAAATGTGATGTTCACCCATTGACTTTTGCTAATGATATTTTGATGATTACGAAGAATACCTTGTGTATATTGATCACTTTTATTTAGATAATTTAATATGCCATTTATCTACAAAAGAAATTGAAATATTAAAGTCGAAGTAAAAGCCAGAGGCTAAATACAAAAAAGTCAAGTCAAAGCTGAACATTGCTTCAAAACATGTAGATGATCAAGATCACGTTATTTATAGGTTTGTTTAAATTCATTTAGGGTTGTAAAAAACTTCATGTGTTTACTTATCTGTCCTGCCATGGTATACATATAATTAGATTAAATTGTTATTTTTCGTATAATTAACTATTTGAACACACAATTATTTAAATAATAATGATATATCAAAGTCATTATGTTTTGAGTATGTCATGATACATTTATTGTCAAAGCTATTTTGACTTGATAAATGTAAGGCCTCCTTTTAATTTTCTTTTATAACTTTCCTTAACTAATGTTTATTATCTCAAGAATCATGATTTATTTTTCCCAAAAATCTTTTTCTTACAACAGAGTTAGATGGAAACTCATTCGTTGTAGAAAATTATTATTTTCTTCTAAAAATCTTTAAGTTTGGTTTGTATAGAAAATACATGTGACATATCAGGCAGTGATCGAAGGGAAATGCTATTGTTTCTGCTTTCTGTTCTTTGTTGTTAAAACGTAATTAAAATTATGAAATATTAGACTTTATCAGGTAATCAAAATCCATCTTACTTATTTTATATCATCATTTAAATACATTTCCAAAATGAACTCTACCAATTCACAAGCGGCCCCATACATATTCATTTGATTCAAAATGATACTAAATCCAAAATACACAAAGAAAAAAAAATATAAAAATGGAGAAAAGTACTATAGATTATAAAAATACTTTAAGGCATTACACTTTTTGCACAATATTTTATTTTTTTAGTTTGTCACCAGGCAAGACAGACATATCTCAAGGTAGTCCACCTGTCATTGCAATCCCCAAGAGAAATCTAATTAGTTGTGGTATCATGCATATGGCCCAAGATCCTCACAATATTCAAAGGTAGACTATGGTTTCATTTAAATGCACTTCAACCCGTAGACCAAGATCAAATAGGGAAAGTTTTTCTAAAATATTTCAACCCCTGGACCGAAATCATTGGGAGGTTTTCTATCTAGGAAAAACAAATATAATACTAGTAAACTACCAACAACATCCTAAGACTGGTAATCATAGAAAGTAGATTTGATATCTAGGTCATGTTTATTAAATTGGTCAGTCATGAAAAATGAAGCCACATTTTTATTTTTTGTAGTATACATGTGGCATCAATTTTCATTAAGAATGAAAAAGTATAACATTATACTTCATGGCAATGTTGCATACTTAACAAGCATATTCATCATGCTTAGTAATTCATGATCAATACAAGTATATTTTAATTATATCATGTGACGACTCGCATTTTGATACACAAAAAAAGGTTCAGGTCCAACATATGTATTTTTTGAAATTTTAATGGAGATACATGGATTTACCTCAATTTTTTTTCAATTTTATATTATTTATTGGAGAAAATGGGAATAATTGAAAAAGATATGATTTTGAGAAGAAAATACATGGAATTATAAAGAAAATGTGATTTCTTGAGAGAAATAATTTTTAGGATAGATTATTGAATTTTTGGAATAATTATGAAAATTTTAGAGTAATTAATAAAATTTTTGGAAGAAAAATGTGATTTTTGGAGGGTTATTCAACTTTTTTGAGAAAATAATTGTACAAATGATGAAAATTGGAGTATAATTAGAATTTTTGCTGAAAAATGATGATTAAATTATTTTTGATGATTTAAAAAAATGTAGAAAATCGATATATATATATATATATATGTATATATGAGAAAGAGGGAAGCAAAATACACAAAAAAAATATACATATATATGTATAGACCTGGGCAGCCCAAGTACTGGCCCTGGACTGCCCAGGCCCGTTCTGGGCGGGCCGCACAAGGCATCGACCGAATGGCCTATGCGGGCCAGGCCGAGCTGAAGGGCAATTCGGCCCGTGCGAGCCAAATTGGCTCGTTGGCCGGCCCACGCGCCTGCTGGCCTACACCCCCTCTTCTTCTCTCCCATCTCCTTTTCTTCCTCTTTTTCTTCTTTTTCCGGTGAGAAAACAACTGTAGGTGGTGGTTTTTGGCCCCCAGATTTTCTCACTTCGGTAGCTCCATCGGGCAGGGCTTAGGTAGTGAACATTTGTGCACCTCACAGGCAACTCAATGAGCCACGTGGGTGGCCATGTGGTGAAGTATTGTCATGCAAGAAGACCCCCCAAACTATGCAACAAAACCACCATTGTTACTATTATTAGCATGTTTGAGAAACTAACTTCAACTACTTCGTTCTCCCTCATCGCTAAGCCAAACCCAGCAAGTGACCACTTGTTGGAAAGCCCTCACATTCCTCTTCAAGTCCCTACAGGCCTCGACCACCATTGCTTGACCAGTAGAGACAAAAACAGACGAGAAAATGTGTTGTTCAACACTTGGAAACCCAAGAAACTGAAAAAGAGTGTTGATCTAAATTTCATAGCGTCGGTTCATATCCCATTTGAGGTCTGTTTTGGAGGTATAATAACTCATTTTAAACCTTGTAGCATCTACTCTAACTTTAATTTTTTGATAAATAGCAAATAAACTCTAGAAATATGTCAAAAAGGGGGCTGAAATGGGTTGCTTACCAACTGCGACAACAGTTTTGCAGGAAAGTTGTGCTTGAGAGAAACTTTGAACCACCATTTGAAGTGGATAGGAACATCAGATCAGGCCGGCGTTTGGAGTGATTAAAGCTCACATTAGGGACTACAGGAAGGTATAAAGTTCGAACCATAACTCTCTGTGAATATGATTTACCATGCTTCCCAATATGACCTACTAGTTGGAATTCTAGGACGTAAAAAATTTTCTGAAAAATTTCCTTAGGTTGGTATGTTAGAACTTATAATTGAGAGTGGTTAGGGTTATGCTTGCTTGTTATTTTGAATGAGGCCTAGTGGATTCATGTTCTGGGATATGAGAACCCTTAAAAGCAGTAGAGGAAAGCCTTGGATCAATGCTGCAGAGAGGAGAAATTAGACACTTAAAAAGCTTAGAAAAATTGGGAAATTGAAAATCTGTTTCAGGACTGAAATGTAAAGAATCAATTGAGTGACCAAAAATCATTATTTTGGGCTGAGATTTCGTGAAAAGGTCATGGGATAAGCCTAAAATATACATGCCAAATTTCAGAACATTCTGAATTTGGAAGGTAGGTCAATTGGAGCACTTAGTGACTGCCTATCACATGCAGTTCGGGGAAATCATATATCATGATATCACTATTGGAAAACATATCAAACGAGATCAAAAAATAGTGAAATAAAATTCTGGTAACGTTTTGGGAAGAATAGATCAAATCTGAAAATTTTTACATAAATCCAATGGTTGGATTGATCACAGGAAATTTGAAAAATTTACTACGCAGATAGAAGAAAAACCTAGAATTCCTGAATTCGGCTGAAAACTCTGAAAGTGAATTAAATGACCAAACCTCAATGTTTTGAGCGGAAATTTGGTGGAGAGATTTCCACATATGTCTAGTATATGCATACCAAATTTCAGAGCATTCTGATATGGATAAGTAGGTCAAATTAGGCAAACAATTACTGTCTGTCAAATAGAATCCGAGAACACAAAGACCCTGATATCTCAGTTAAAAACACTATCAAATGAAGTCTTAAAATCATGATTTAAAATTATGGGGAAGATTTGAGGAGTCTAGAACAGATCTACAAAATTTGGCACAGCCAATGTATGGATTACCATCAAAAAAATCGGCAAGCTCGTTGCACAAGAGAGCAAAGAACCCAAAACTTGGCTAAGTGTTGGGATTTTGGGATTTTGACTCAATTTTGACCCAAATGGCCTATGTTTACCCAATTTGGGCACTAATTGACCAAAAGTGACTAGGATGACCACATTGACCAGAGTTGACCAAGTTTGACCAATTGACTGAAATAACTCGAGTCAATCAAAACTGAGTAGGGATAGTGAGATTAGAGATTAGGCCATTGCATGAATAAAACTGAGATTGAGTTTAATTGATGCAGATTCGAGAGAGTACTACGGGACTGGGCCGGTTGTCGATGGGATATCCGTGAGCAGGACCCAAGGTGAGTAGTTCGACTCAGGTGTTTTCTGTGACTTTTATTCCTTGCATAAAACTTGTATGAAATGACATGGTTTAATGGTTTCACAAGATTTATATAAATCTAATTGGTTTTGAGATTGGTAGATGTACATGAGTAGTGAGACCATAGGCTCGAGGGCCGAGCGTCGGGGTCGGGGTACTTGATGCAATTGTGATAGACTCGAGGTCTGAGTGCCAGGGGTTAGGGCATATGATTAGTGCGCCTAGCTTATGAACCTGCTCGAGTCATGGAACTCGAGGACCAAGCGAGCGGTTAAGGTATTCGTGGAATACGCCTAGCTCATGACCCACTCGAGTGGCCAGCACGCCTAACTCAGGACCTGCTCGAGTGATGACCATAGGTTGGATTTGTTAAGTTAACCTAGCCTGGATATGATTTAAATTGGCATGGGTTTGAGATGTTTTCTGAAAGTGTTGCACTGTTTATAACTATTTTCATACTATGCCATGCTTTCGAATGTCATATCATTTTTACTGCTCATACATACATGCATTGTTTTGGAGTATTGGTTATGGTTGACATGCTGATCTTTCTACTCACTGAGCCACGTGGATTTTAGGCTCATTACTCTATCACTATTTCAGGTTCTTCAGTGGTTGATAAAGGGAAAGGCGTGCTGATCGCCTGACTACCTGAGACTCCTGCCCGCTTTCTTTTGATTTTTTGATTTAGAGGTTGGTCACTTCTTGTTTGTGTATAAGTGGTCATGTATGTATTTTGGACAAGACTAATATGTAATGAAATGCTTCCGGTTGTATGTTTCTTACTTTTGCTTTTAGTGTTCTAATTGTTCTGATATCGTCTATTGTTTGAGATTGGAAATGGCTTAACAGTGGTTGGGCGAACTGGACGTGGTGAGCAAGTTCATCGGGCCATTGTGCCTGTTAGGCCGCCCTTGGCTTAGAGAAGAGGTCCCAACATATCATAACATAAACTTTCTTCCTATCATGGTCACTATCATGGTATGCACTAATCAATTCATCATAAGCATAAATATCATGCAATACTTCATATGTAAATTAAAGCATAACATACAATATGTAGCTATGCAACCAGATGCTCTATTTTCCTACTTAAGTGCATTTTCATAAGTCAAGCATGTGTATACTAATTTAAAAAGGAAATAGGAATATACAACAATCACCAACATCAAATACCCCAAAAATTGATGAGCAGGTCACATGCTAAACCTCAACACCAACGACCTCGGTTGCAACTATGTGTACACAATAATGTTAATTTTTAGTGTGTGATCTTCTTAATAACTCACCATCCTAAACTTATGTTTAAGTACATATTTTAGGTTTATTTTGGTATTTTGGAATCCACCATTGGATTCCCAATGTTTGACCAAAGCATTCACACAAAGTGTAAAACACCACAAAACTCTCTAATGGACAAATTGCACAAGAGGTACGCTATTGCACCTACGTTCAATGTGCTATTTTCATTATGTCCCTCATGGGCTCCTAAAACAAAGCAACACTTGCTGCATAAATGTGCAGCACACTGCTTTTAGTCTTATCTCTACTACATCAGAACCGAGGCATGTTTTTCCTTTTGATTTAAGGCTTATTAACATCACTTTCTTTAGTTTAATTACTCCTTGGTTCCTTTGGTTTCCATGTTAAATGTCATATTTCCCTTTGTTGGTTGAGGGTTTGATGACAATATGGTTGCAATGTGACTGCGCATCTTTGGATGCTTTATTTTCATTCCTCAAGTCATCATTTCATACCATTCTTGTAATATTTTGAATATGGTATTAGGTATTTTCCTAAAAGTATAAGCATTAGAGTTAAACACCTCCTCAATTAGTTTCAAAATGGAGCCTAAGGTGAGCTGGTTGTTATGTCTCATATGCTTTGATTTAAATGTGTAACCACCCAACTTTATGAGTGTGATTTTGTCCATCAAATATATATTTGTGCAATTCTTGTGGCTTTCTCATCATGACAGATGCCACAATTGAATGATATATAGGTTTAAGCATGATATAGTCTATGGTTTGTACAAAACATCCCCAAAAGTAAGTGGATAATAATGTTTCTTTCACGAACATTAAGTTCATTACTTAATTTCATTTCAATATATGTTAAAATGGAGATAGAATAGAGTAAAAAAAAATACTTTTTACGGTTTGCTTGCTAGTTTTCAAGCTCCTTAAATAATAGTCAAAGTGCTCCATGTCCTC
Organism: Tinospora cordifolia; assembly: GCA_030144865.1. Classification (NCBI taxonomy): domain Eukaryota; kingdom Viridiplantae; phylum Streptophyta; class Magnoliopsida; order Ranunculales; family Menispermaceae; genus Tinospora; species Tinospora cordifolia. The sequence continues at coordinate 22,654 of JAJIYU010004823.1, forward strand.
ACACTCCTTCCACAGTTGCACACTTAGAGAATGGAAAACACTATTCTTCTATTATCACTCTTCTTCTTATCCAACATTCTTCTCTTCTTATCTCTTTTCAACTCCTTCAACTTATAGTAGGATTCGAATTTGGTATATGATAACATGTTGTACACTCCTCTTTACTTAACATACACTTTATCACATAACATCCTCTTATTTAATATTGAGAATAAAAAATAAAAATTAATCGACTAAATAAATTAATAAATAACAAAATAAATCAAATAAATAATATAAACATTGGGGAGTATTTTTATTGTGTCTTATAATTTTTTTTTCAATGTAATACCATGAAAACTCTGTATTTAATGAAATTCAAGATCAATTCAATGAAATTTGGTGCAAAATGAAACCAGGTTTATTTTAGGGCTAAATTTAGCAGGTTCCAAAAGTCTCATTTGGTGACCTTTAGGGACCCAAAAGAACCTGAAATGAAGTAAAAGTGATATGAACCAACTAATTGGACAATATGTTCAAAAATTTAAACAATTGGTCAAAATTAGGCTTTTCATTTGTCAAATGCCCTTTAGGGGGTCCAAATTAGAAAGAATTGAAATTTAGGGTACTTCGAGGAATTGAAATAACACGAAACAAAACAGGAGGACATTGTTGCTTACTTTATGTGCACACTTTTAAATAGATAAAGAGATGCAAAAATGCATTCTTTAGATGATGAATTAATAATATGCAACATAAATAGACCCTAGACATAAAGCAAATAATGCAACAAATTATAAGTGTAACTAGGGAAAATAATGTAGTACATTCAACAAGTAATAATAAACTTGGGGAGGCCCAAG
>JAJIYU010004824.1:0-23474 GCA_030144865.1 Tinospora cordifolia
ATGGCATGTGAGGCAGTTTTCCTCATCGCCATAAAAATGTACTTTGCAAATTAAACACTTGGAAAATGTACACTAATAAAAATGTTCATTTTGTATTCTATTGAAAATTCTTTAAAAATATTTTTGTATGTTTTCTATTACAGTGATAGAGTTAAATTAGTAGTTTTAGTTTATTACTGATGAGTAAAACATTGCCTACATTTTTTTTGTATTTATGTCATGGTAATGCTAATGAAACAATTATTTCATTGCCTATTATAATTTTAGATGACATACAGATTCATTACAATAGTATGCTACAATACTTTAGAAATCTATAAAATTTTTGAAATAATAATTAAATTATACATGAATAATTTGACAAACAAGTTTCATAAGTCATTGTATTGTGACAAATAAACATGAAATAAAATGCTTAAAAAATATAAATTCAAATTTTCAAAACAAAGAAAAACTAAAAATAAGTTACCCGAGCTATAAAAATGAAATTTAACCTTTAAAAGTAAAATAATAATTTTACCGCCGGCAAAGTAGTTATTTCATCTAAATACTAACATATATATATTAATAGAGTGACATATAGATAATTTTCATAAAATAGGACATAATTAAAGGACTGGAAAATTTTATTAGAAATATTATGAATTTGTTTAATAAAAAATTATATACATGTATACATACATACATATACATACATACATACATACATATATATATAATTTTTTTTTTCATTTTTGTTGTAGGTGTAACCAACCCGCTATTAAGGATATGACAAAAAGAAATAATAGAAAAAGAACTCCAGTATAAAGCTCTTCATTAGTATGTAAGCCGATTGTATACCACCACTAATAAATACCAAAATAAACGATATTCACTGGGCCGAGAGTACCCCCTCAAGTAAAGGCTTCCACAGCCGGTTGACCAAAATGAGGATCCCAAATTGCATGAGCAATAGGTCTTACATGTAAAGGGTCTTGTACCCATGACTCAAAATTTCTTTGCCAAGCTACATGAAACAGATTTCCGAAAGTCCACAGAAAAATTATTGCTAACTGCCCAAAGTGAGAAGTAAAAATATTATGATAAAGATGTTCCTCAACATATTAAATAAAATTCAGTAAACAAATTTGTTATATATATAACAAATTAATAAATAAACTTCAGTAAAGTTGATACATAAAATAAGTCTAATGTTCACTAATAAAATATTAAAGAAAATTTAACAAATAATGTACATATTGAAATAAATAAAAAAGTTTACATATGTTAAAAAAATTAAATAATAAATGTCAATTAATTGACATATCAAAATAGACATAATTATAACTAATGAAAGTGCGACATGTATCACTATATGAACTGAAATATTTAATTATTTTAATAATAAAATTAGAGGGTTAAGTTTTAATTTAATGAGATAATCCAATTTAACTAAGATGGGCCAATCATGCGAGGACAATTGTCCAATAAATTAATCACGTGTACGGATCAATTCCCCTCTGTGGGACGTTCATTTAAGTTAGAAACACCATAATTTGAATATGCATATTACAATTTGAATTTAAATGGGATATGCTTGTGTGCAAATTAATAGGACGATAAGGATAAAAGATAAACAAGATTTCCTAATATCTTGGACATTCAAACACACCACGTGTGGCACCAGCTTCCTTTATTTTTTGCTCTTTGTTTTGTAATTACACCATTAGTTCTTCCTCCTACCTCCAAGAATTGGCCTAAGAAATTGCAGCAAACATCCACTACTTCTACAATTAGAAAACATCCAAAGTTTCCTCCATTTAATACTCCTTATATTCCCCATTTATCCATCAAGAACCAACCAATATATCACAAGATTAGTTATTATTTCTTTCATCTTTCTTCCTTTTCTTTTGCTCATTTGGGATGCCATAACTCTTCACCTCAAATTAGCTTTGAAAAGAAAAAAAGAAAAAAAGAAAAAAAAAATAGCAAACAAACAAAACCAAAATATTTAGGACGTTGGTGCATACTGGAGTCAAAGGGACGATTCAACAAAGAGTTTTGAGAGGATATATCTTTTAAAACTTCATGCTTTTATCTATTATTATATTGTGTGCTTTTCTATACATAATTAAGTACTAGAAATCTTAGATTACGAATAGGAATTTGATTTAGTAGTAACTATGGCATGATTGTATTGTTTAAATATATTTAGAAAGAACATTAGTTGTATTATTTAGAAAAAAATTTATTTTAAATAGGTTGTCGATCTTTTTTCTATGGATGAACATTTAATATAATTTCTTCAAATTGTTTAGTCATTTATAAGAGAGTAATGAAGTTGACAATAGCTCTTTTGAGTTTTATACTTACTTAGATGGTAGAATGCACTAAAATGCAACATCATGAAGAGATGGTAAAATGTGCTAAGGTTTGTAAAGTTCACTACTCCCTTCTAACTAAGCATTTTAACAGTGAAAAGTTTCTTAAGCAAAGAAAATTAGTTTCTAATGAGCAGTTGGCTCATTTTCTATAAGAGAAAAGCAAAAAATAAACTTGTTAAATTATTTTACAAATTGTTAAAGTGCAAGGAAACCAACGAAAGCTTTATAAATTCTACGAGTACCGAGCGTGTATTACAATGTCTACATACTATTAACTTCAAAAGAACCTAATAATAATTTTACATCATCTTCTCTTTCCCCTTTTTGTCAGAACCTAGAAAAAATAATAGAAAATAGAGTGAATAAACAACAAGCTCAGTGAATAATTTGATTTATGGTATTATACAACCATCATATATATAAAATATGCGAAGTAAAATAAATTTTAAATCACTTACAAAATGAAATAAACATAACATACATGCATAATGTAATATGTGAACATGCATTCAATTTCAATAATGTGCAATCATTTTAAAAACATGAACCATCTCCTTCCTTTCAAATGTCAGAGTAAATCTGCTCCTCACAACGCAAATGAGAAGTGAACCGGACCTATAGTTATCTAATTATCTATTTATTTCTATCTCATTTATCTCATGTCAGGAATGCACCAACCAAGATTACTACAATGGTCAATCTTGCGAGTCTGCTCCCTGAGATTATGACTAATAAAAATGTTGTCATATCAATAACCTACTTAGATATGTAATTGACATGCTACAATACATCAAAATCATTTCATGGAATTCAAATAAACATGAAATGCAATTTATATCATTTTATTTAACAAAAATCAATAGTTTTAATTTAATACCAACGTCAGATATAATATCACAAGTAAAGATTACTCACCAAAATTTTATGCCCAACTAATTCCTAATATTCAGTGCCACTTTCTCTCCACAGCATCAATATAATCTTATCACCAAAAATCATTTCGTATATATTAAATCAAATTCAATTCGTTTAAATTTATTTTATAAATTATTTTTCATGTATTTACAGCTCATATTTGACTCAATAAATTCATTTGACTCTACATATTGATGCGCATTAACCCGAATATGCTTAATAATCTTTAATATTATTTTCTTGCTCATATAAAATAATTTTACAGCAGAAAATATCAAAAATATCAATGGTGTGGGTGAATTGATGGAATTACGAAAAATATGGTAATAGGTTATAATACCATATAAGGGATAATTACATGAGTTTATGCATTTGATTTTACTTGCTTTATCATATGGTGTGAAAAAATAATAATAATAAATAATATACATGGGGTTTTCGTTGGGTTGAGAAGAAATAAACAAAACAAGAAAAGACAAAACAAAAAAAAGAGGAACACAGAAAAGGAAATAAAGAGGAGTGATGATGCTTTTATTAGGTGGCAGTGGTAAATTTGAATAACAAAGTGGGCAACACATATCTTGAATAGCTGGCACGTGATGGGTTAATTCCTTCCACAATTCATTCTGCTTTCTTTTATTTTCTAATTCCAGAACCCCAATTCCAATTGCAGAACAAGAACAAAAAGAAAAAAAAAAGGGATAAATATGGTTTTTTGACGAATTCAACACGCAAGTAAGTCGTTTTTCTCAATTCTTATTACAAAAATACTAAATAAGCTAAGTATTATGATTCTAGAGGTATAATTATAGTAAAAGTGGTGTTTTATAGTATTACCCAAAAATAGGTTATTCCATCACCGTTAGTAAAACTTAATAAAAATTACCGAAACACTCCTAGTGATATAAAGATCATAGATATGTTAGTTTTAATTTGTTTATCATGTATATTCTGAAATAAAAACCCAAAGTTTTATAACCTTTGGATGAACTTTTGATGGTGTTAAATGAAACTTTAATTAGAGGCCATAAGAAGGTATAGAAAGTGAATTTTATCTTTAAAATGAATCTTCCTTTGACTAATTAGGGATACAAAGCTGCTTTGACATCTAAACGAGGTTAAAATCACTTAGTAGGAATGTTATTGGAACAAAGTAAGGAAGAAAGCTTTAAAAACTCTTTCAAGCAAGAAATATTAAATTCAAATGAGATATTAGTCCCATCTGTACACCTAAAAATAAGAAAAACAAGTTATTTTTTCTTTTACAAGGTTATGAATAGTAGAACAAAGACTACATTTGTTTTTAAGGCTACCTACCTAACTAGGAATGCGGTGGAGTACAATTGAAAGTAAAAAAGTAAGGTTTTTCTCAAAAAACTTGGGCCCCAAACTGCCTCTTACTATTTAAATTAAGCCGACAATCTCTTCAGGTATTATAACTAGTTCTAAACAGAGCAATGACCATTAAAAACGCATAGCAAAGAAAGAAATCTATTCTAAATAGTTTGTCGATCGTTTTTCTACGGAAGAACGTTAAATATGATTTCTTAAAATTGTTTAAGAGAGTAATGAAGCTAACGATAGCACTTTTGAGTTTTTTTGCTTATTAGATGGTCAAATGCGATAAAATGCAAAAACATGAAGATATTAGTGTTTTTGCAAAAAAATTAAGGTTTGTAAAATTTACTACTCCCTTTTAACTAAGCATTTCAATAATAAGAAGTTTCTTGAGCGAAAAAAATTAGTTTTTAGTGAGCAATTGGTTCATTTTCTATAAGAGAAAAGCAAAAAATAAACTTTTTAAATGGAGAAGTAAGCTTTAAAAACTTTTTCAAACAAGAAATATTAAATCCAAGTGAGATATTAGTCCCTTCTCTACACCTAAAAATAAGAAAAACACGATGTTTTTTTTACAAGGTTATAAAGAGAGGAACAAAGAGTAATTCATTTCTAAGGCTACCTAGCTAGCTAAGAATGTGATAGAACACAATTAAAAGCAAAAAGTAATGCTTTTCTCGAAAAACTTGGGCCTATAACTGCCTCAATTATTTAAATTAAGCAGATAGTCTCTTCAAAAGAGTAATGAAGTTAGCAATAACATTTTTGAGTTTTTTTACTTACATAGATGGTAGAATGCTAGAAAATGCAAAATCATGAAGAGATTAGCATTTTTGCAAAGAAATAAAAGTTTGTAAAGTTTACTACTCCCTTCTAACTAAGTAATTTAATGGCGAAAAGTTTCTTGAGCAAAGAAAATTAGTTTCTAGTGAGCACTTGACTCATTTTCTATAAGAGAAAAGCAAAAAATAAACTTGTTAAATTATTTTACAAATTATTAGAGTGCAAGGAGACCAACAAAATCAATTATGAATTCTACGAGTAACGAGCGTGTAGAGAAGGTATAGAAAGAGAAGTTTATCTTTAAAATGAATCTTCCTTTGACTAATTAGGGATACAAAGCTACTTAGGCATCTAAACAAGGTTAAAATCGCTTGGCAGAAATGCTATTTGAACAAACTGAAGAATTAAGTTTTAAAAACTCTTTCAAGTAAGAAATATTAAATCCAAATGAGATATTAGTCCCTTTTCTACACCTAAAAACAAGAAAAGCAAGTTATTTTTTCTTTTCAAGGTTATAAAGAGAAGAACAAAGACTACATTCATTTTTAAGGCTATTAAGCTAGCTAATAATGCGATGGAGCACAATTAAAAGTAAAAAGTAACATTTTTTTCAAAAAACTTGGGCCCCAAACTGCCTCGATTATTTAAATTAAGCCGACAATCTCTTCAAGTATTATAACTAGTTCTAAACGAAGCATTGACCACCCATAACAAAGAAAGAAATCTAGTCCAAATAGGCTATCGATTGTTTATCTACGGAGGAACATTGAATATGATTTCTTAAAGTTTTTTGTTTGCTTGTAAGAGAATAATGAAGCTAACAATAGCTCTTTTAAGTTTTATGTTTACCTAGATGGTAGAATGCGATAAAATGCAAGATCATGAACAGATTAGCATTTTTGCAAATAACTAAGGTTTGTAAAGTTCACTACTCCCTTCTAACTAAGCAATTTAGTAGCGAAAAGTTTCTTGAGATGCAGCACACTTGAAAGTAAAAAGTAAAATTTTTCTCAAAAAACTTGGGCCCTAACTGCCTCAACTATTTAAGTTAAGCTGACAATCTCTTTAGGTATTATAACTAGTTTTAAACGGAGCATTGACCATTAAAAACTCATAACAAAGAAAAAAAAATCTATTCTAAATAGGTTATTGATCGTTTTTATATAGATGAACGTTAAATATAATTTCTTAAAATTGTTTAGTCGTTTGTAAGAGAGTAATGAAGCTAACAATAACACTTTTGAGTTTTATGCTTACTTAGACGGTAGAATGTGATAAAATGCAAAATCATGAAGAGATTAACTTTTTTTTGCAAAGAACAAAGGTTTGTAAAAATCAATACTCCCTTCTAACTAAGCAATTCAACAGTGAAAAGTTTATTGGGTGAAAAAAAATTAGTTTCTAGTAAGCAGTTGGCTCATTTTCTATAAGGGAAAAAATGAATTTTTTAAATTATTTTACAAATTGTTAGAATGCAAGGAAACCAACAAAAGCTATTTTGAATTCCACCAATACCGAGTGTGTAGAGAAGGTATGGAAAGTGAAGTTTATCTTTAAAACGAATTTTCCTTCATGTAATTAGGGATACAAAGTTGCTTTGGCATCTAAACTAGGTTAAAATCACTTGGGAGGAAACGCTATTAGAACGAAGTGAGGAAGTAAGCTTTAAAAACTCTTTCAAGCAAAAAATATTAGATCCAAATGAGATATTAGTCTCTTTTCTACGCTTAAAAACAAGGAAAGCAAGTTATTTTTTCTTTTACAAGGTTATAAACAGAGGAACAAAGACTACATTCATTTTTAAGGCTCCCTAGCTAGCTGAGAATGTGATGGAGCACAATTGAAGGTAAAAAGTAACACTTTTCTTAAAAAAACTTGGGCCTCGAACTGCCTCGACTATTTAAATTAAGCAGATAGTCTCTTTGGGTATTATAATTCATCCTAAATAGAACATTGACCCTCAAAAACTATAACAAGGAAAGAAATTTATTTTAAATTGGCTGTCGATTGTTTTTCTACAGAGTAACTTTGAATATGATTTCTTCAAATTGTTTGGTCGTTTATAAGAGAGTAGTGAAGCTAACAATAACACTTTTGAGTTCTATGCTTACTTAGATGGTGGAATGCGCTAAAATGCAAAATCATGAAGAGATTAGCATTTTTGCAAAGAACTAAGGTTTGTAAAGTTCACTACTCCCTTCTAACTAAGTAATTCATTCAACAATGAAAAGTTTCTTGAGTGAAGAAAATTAGTTTCTAGTAAGCAGTTGGCTCATTTTCTATAAGAGAAAAGCAAAAAAAAAAATAAACTTGTTAAATTATTTTACAAATTGTTAGAGTGCAAGGAAACCAACAAAAGCTATTATGAACTCAACGAGTGCTGAGCATGTAGAGAAGGTATGGAAAGTGAAGTTTATCTTTTAAATGAATCTTCCTTCAACTAATTAGGTATACAAAGTTGTTTTGGCATCTAAATGAGGTTTAAGAGGAAATGCTATTGGAATGAAGTGAGGAAGTAAGCTTTAAAAAATCTTTCAAGCAAGAATTTTTAAATGCAAATGAGATATTAGTCCCTTTTCTACACCTAAGAACAAGAAAAGAAAGTTGTTTTTTTCTTTTACAAGGTTATAAAGAGAGGAGCAAAGACTACATTTGCTTTTAAGGATACCTAACTAGTTAAGAATACAATGGAGCACAATTGAAAGTAAAAAGTAACGTTTTTCTTGAAAAGCTCAGGCCCCGAACTGCCTCGACTAAATTAAGCCGACAATCTCTTCAAGTATTACAACTAGTTCTAAATGGAGCATTGACCATTAAAAACTCATAACAAAGAAAGAAATTTCTAAATAGGTTGTTGATCGTTTTCCTACGGAGGAACATTGAATATGATTTCTTAAAAATGTTTGGTCATTTGGAAGAAAGCGATGAAGCTAACAATAGAGCTTTTGAGTTTTATGCTTAATTAGATGGTAGAATGCGATATAACGCAAAATCATGAAGAGATTAGCTTTTTTACAAAGAACAAAGGTTTTAAAATTCACTATTCCCTTCTAACTAAGCAATTCAACAGTGAAAAGTTTCTTAGGTGAAGACAATTAGTTTCTAGTGAGCAATTGGCTCATTTTCTATAAGAAAAAAACAAAAAATAAACTTTTTAAATTATTTTACAAATTGTTAGAGTGTAAGGAGAGCCACAAAAGCTATTTTGAATTTTACGAATAGCGAGCGTATAAAGAAGGTGTGAAAAGTTAAGTTTATCTTTGAAATGAATCTTCCTTCATGTAATTAGGGATACAAAGCTGCTTTGACATCTAAACAAGGTTAAAATTGCTTGGGAGGAAACACTATTGGAATAAAGTGAGGAAGTAAGCTTTGAAAACTCTTTCAAGCAAAAAATATTAGATCCAAATGAGATATTAGTCCCTTCTCTACGCCTAAAAATAAGAAAAAGCAAGTTTTTTTTCTTTTACAAGGTAATAAACTAAGGAAAAAAAGACTACATTCGTTTTTAAGGCTACTTGGCTTGCTAAGAATGTGATGGAGCACAATTGAAAGCAAGAAGTAACGCTTTTCTCAAAAAACTTGGGGCTCGAACTACCATGACTATTTAAATTAAGTAGACAGTCTCTTTGGGTATTATAAATAGCTCTAAATGGAGCGTTGACCATTAAAAAACTCTAACAAGGAAAGAAATCTATTCCAAATACACTATCGATCATTTTTCTACAGAGGAATGTTGAATATGATTTCTTAAAATTGTTTGGTCGTTTGTAAGAGAGTAATAAAGCTCACAATAGCTCTTTTGAGTTTTATGTTTCTTAGATGGTAAAATGTGATAAAATGCAAAATCATGAAGTAAGTAGCATTTTCGGAAAGAACTAAGGTTTGCAAAGTTCACTACTGCCTTCTAACTAAGCAATTCAACAACGAAAAGTTTCTTGAGCGAAGAAAATTAGTTTATAGTAAGCAGTTGGCTCATTTTATATAAGAGAAAAGCAAAAAATAAACTTGTTAAATTATTTTACAAATTGTTAGAGTGCAAGGAGACCAATAAAAGCTATTTTGAATTTTACGAGTACCGAGCATGTAGAAAGGTGTGGAAAGTGGAGTTTATCTTTAAAATGAATCTTTCTTTGAGTAATTAGGCGTACAAAGCTGCTTTGACATCTAAATGAGGTTAAAATTGCTTAGGAGGAGACGTTAGTGGAACAAAGGGAGGAAGTAAGCTTTAAAAATTTTAGATATTAGTCCATTCTCTGCACCTAAAAACAAGAAAAACAAGTTATTTTTTCTTTTACAAGGTTATAAAGAAAGGAATAAAGGCTACATTTGTTTTTCAGGCTCCCTAGCTAGCTAAGAATGCGATGGAGCACAATTGAAAGCGAAAAATAACACTTTCCTAAAAAAAACTTGGGCCCCGAACTACCTCGAGTATTTAAATTAAGCAAATAGTCTCTTTAGGTATTATAACTAGTTCTAAATAGCATTGACCATTAAAAACCAATATCAAAGAAAGAAATCTATTCTTAATATGCTCTCGATCATTTTTCTACGGAGGAATGTTGAATATGATTTCTTAAATTTGTTTGGTTGTTTGTGAGATAGTAATGAAGTTAACAATAGTTCTTTTGAGTTTTATGCTTATTTACATGGTAGAATGCAATAAAATGCAAAATCATGAAGAGATTAGTGTTTTTGTAAGGAACTAAGGTTTGTGAAGTTCCCTACTCCCTTCCAACTATGCAATTCAACAGTTAAAAGTTTCTTGAGTGAAGAAAATTAGTTTCTAGTGAGCAGTTGGCTTACTTTCTATAAGAGAAAAACAAAGAAATAAACTTGTTAAATTATTTTATAAATTGTTAGAGTGTAAGGAGACCAACAAAAGCTATTTTGAACTCTATGAGTACCGAGCGTGTAGAGAAGGAATGGAAAGTGAAGTTTATCTTTAAAATGAATCTTCCTTCGAGTAATTAGGGATACAAAGTTGTTTTGGCATGTAAACAAGGTTAAAATCACTCCGGAGGAAACGTTATTGGAACGAAGTGAGAAAGTAAGCTTTAAAAAGTCTTTTAAGCAAAAAATATTGGACCCAAATAAGATATTAGTCCCTTCTCTACAATTAAAGAAAAACAAGTTATTTTTTCTTTTAAAAGGTTATATAGAAAGCAACAAAGATTACATTCGTTTGTAAGGCTAATTGGCTTGCTACGAATGCGATGGAGCACAATTAAAAGCAAAAAGTATCGCTTTTCTCGAAAAACATGAGCCCCAAACTGTCTCAAGTATTTACATTAAGTGGACAATCCCTTTAGGTATTATAACTAGTTCTAAATGGAGCATTGACCATTAAAAACCCATAACAAGGAAAGAAATATATTCTAAATAGGCTGTCAATCGTTTTGCTATGGAAGAATGTTAAATATGATTTCTTAAAACTATTTGGTTGTTTGTAAGAGAGTAATGAAACTTACTATAGCTCTTTTGAGTTTTGTGCTTTCTTAGATGGTAGAATGTGATAAATTGCAAAATCATGAAGAGATTAGTGTTTTTGCAAAGAACTAAGGTTTGTAAAATTCATTATTCCCCTCTAACTAAGGAATTCAACCATGAAAAATTTCTTGAGTGAAGAAAATTTTCTACTAGCAGTTGGCTCATTTATATAAGAGAAAAGCAAAAAATAAACTTTTAAAATTCTTTTACAAATTATTAGAGTGTAAGGAGACCAACAAAAGTTATTTTGAATTCTACGATTACCGAGCGTGTAGAGAAGGTATGAAAAGTGAAGTTTATCTTTAAAATAAATCTTCCTTCGATTAATTGGTGATATGTAACACCCCGATCCCTGTGTTCTTAATTGGACTTAACCATTTAAACAATGGACTTACCCATTTAGACAATGGACTTAACCAGTTGGTTGGCCGGGCTCGTTTTGCTTTACAAGTGACACACACTTGACTTTCTAATGCCAATACCCCATGCCTTAATAAAAAATGTACAAGGCTACATTAGAAGAGATAAAAAGGAAATTCATACTCTTTATTTAATCATAAATAAGTGTACATAAAAATAGAAATGTCTACTGCAGAATTAAAGACAAAAGTGGGCAAACACACCCTACATAGAAAATTTCAAGATAAAAGGACTCTAAAAGGGAGGCGTCCCACATTCTTTTTCACAAGTTCAAATTCCAAAAAAATGTTAAAGGAGGAATGAACACAAAGCTCAGTGGATCTTAAACAACTATCCTCATATTCAAGACATTAACTCATCAAGATTTCAACCACTTTCAAGCATTTAGATTGTGTAAGTTGTAATTTAGACCAAAAGAATTTTTCAACCCTTGATGTTCTCAACTAAGTGACTCCTTAGAGTGAAATACAACATTTCTTAATCTATTTCATTGGACTTTGGACTTAGGGATTCTTACCCACCAACTAATCACTTAGGTGTTATAAACCTCATGAACTAATCATAAGAAGAGAACACCCATAGTGTTACTCAAACAACTATGATGGTATATGGTTTGTATCACTATTTTTCTCATCTTAGATATCATGTTCAGGAAATAATAATAATATTTCAGATCATACAATTAACTGAAAAATAAATTTCAGAATTTAAGAACACAAAAAACAACTCATTCATCATTTAAAATCATGCACCAAAACTTGGAACTCATCCCTAAACATGATACTACCATGAATGATCATAAAAGTAGACATGATCTTTCAATGGTAGCGGGTTTCGTGAAATCTATGTACTTAAGCCCTAGGTCATGGATTTGAAACTCCACGGAGGCAAGAAAATCCCAAGGGAAGGGGACAATACCTTAAATCACCCGGTGTGTCCGATGTGTTGGTGTGTTATAAAAAAAGGCGCATTTTTTGTAACACATTGACAAACCGAACACACCAGGTGACTCAAAGTACTGTACTGTCCCCTCAATAGTAGTGGGTTTTTGTGAAATCAAGGTACTTATGCCCCAGGTCCTTAGTTCGAATCTCCACAGAGGCGAAAGAAAACCCTAAGGGGAGGGGACAGTTCCTTGAGTCACCCGGTGTGTCTGGTGTGTTGGTGTATTACATGATACAAAGCTGTTTTGACATCTAAATGAGGTTAAAATCACTTATGAAAAAATGCTATTGGAATGAAGTGCGAAAGTAAGCTTTTAAAAATATTTCAAGCAAAAAATATCAAACCAGACCCAAATAAGATATTAGTCCCTTCTCTATACCTATAAACAAGAAAAACAAGTCGTTTTTTTCTTTTACAAGGTTATAAAGAGAAGAACAAAGGCTACATTCCTTTTTTAGGCTACCTAGCTAGCTAAGAATGCGATAGAGCACAATTAAAAGCAAAAAGTAACACTTTTCTCAAAAACGTTGGGCCCCAAACTGCATCAAGTATTTAAATTGAGCAGACAATCTCTTTAAGTATTATAACAAGTTCTAAATGGAGTAGTGACCATTAAAAACCCATAATAAAGAAATAAATCTATTCTAAATAGGTTCTCAATCGTTTTTCTACAGAGGAACATTGAATATAATTTCTTAAAATTGTTTGGTCATTTGTAAGAGAGTAGTGAAGCTAACAATAACTCTTTTGAATTTTATGCTTACTTAGATGGTAGAATGCAATAAAATACAAAATCATGATGAGATTAGAGTTTTTGCAAAGAACTAAGGTTTGTAAAATTCACTACTCAATTTTAACTAAGCAATTTAACAGTGAAAAGTTTCTTAAGCAAAGAAAATTAGTTTTTAGTGAGCAGTTGGCTCATTTTCTATAAGAGAAAAGCAAAAAATAAGCTTTTTAAATTATTTTACAATTTGTTAGAGTGCAAGGAGACCAACAAAAGCTATTTTAAATTCTACGAATACTGAGTGTGTAGAAAAGGTATGAAAAATGAAGTTTATCTTTAAAATGAATCTTCCTTTGAGTAATTAGGGATAAAAAACTGCCTTAGCATCTAAACGAAGTTAAAATCGCTTAAGAGGAAACACTATTGTAATGAAGTGTGGAAGTAAGCTTTAAAAAAATCTTTCAAACAAAAAATATTAGACCCAAATAAGATATTAGTCCCTTATCTATACCTAAAAACAAGAAAAGCAAGTTGTTTTTTCTTTTACAAGGTTCTAAGGAGAGGAACAAAGACTACATTCGTTTTTAAGGCTACCTAGCTAGCTAAGAATGCGATGGCACACAATTAAAAGCAAAAAGTAATGCTTTTTCGAAAAAGTTATGCCTGAAGCTACCTAAAGTATTTAAATTAAGCGGATAGTCTCTTGAGGTATTATAAATAGTTCTAAACGGAGCATTGACCATTAAAAATCCATAACAAAGAAAGAAATTTATTCTAAATAGGTTCTCGATCATTTTTCTACAGAGGAATGTTGAATATGATTTCTTAAAATTGTTTAGTCATTTGTAAGAGAATAATGAAGCTAACAATAACTCTTTTGAGTTTTATGCTTACTTAGATGGTAGAATGTGATAAAAAAACATAATCATGAAGAGATTAGCGTTTTTGCAAAGAACTAAGGTTTGTAAAATTCACTACTCCCTTTTAACTAAGCAATTCAATTGTGAAAAGTTTCTTGAGTGAAGAAAATTAGTTTTTGGTGAGCAGTTGACTCATTTTCTATAAGAAAAAAAACAAAAAAAAAATAAGCTTTTTAAATAATTTTACAAATTGTTAGAGTGCAAGGAGACCAACAAAAACTATTTTGAATTCTACGAATGCCAAGCGTGTAGAGAATGTATGAAAAGTGAAGTTTATGTTTAAAATGAATCTTCCTTTGAGTAATTAGGGATAAAAAGCTATTTTGGCATCTAAACAAAGTTAAAATCGCTTAGGAGGAAACGCCATTGGAATGAAGTGAGGAAGTAAGCTTTAAAAAATCTTTCAAGCAAAAAATATTAGATCCAAATAAGATATTAGTCCCTTCTCTACATCTAAAAACAAGAAAAACAAGTTGTTTTTTCTTTTACAAGGTGATAAAGAGAGGAACAAAGACTACATTCGTTTTTAAGGCTACCTAGCTAGCTAAGAATGCGATGGAGCACAATTAAAAGCAAAAAGTAATGCTTTTCTCGAAAAAGTTATGCCCCAAGCTGCCTTAAGTATTTAAATTAAGTGGATAGTCTCTTTAGGTATTATATGTAAATCTCCAACCTGCAAGGCTTGATTGTTTAGCAAATCACAAGATGGATCGGGCAATGTTACTTTTACTAGTACATAACTTGTTCACATTCTATTTCAATTATCACAAGTCATATTAATTCATGATGAGCACACAACCCAAACAATTTAACTTTAATTTAATAAAACTAATACAAAGGGATAAAATAAATATTTCAATCTTTATTTATTCAATAAAATAAAGAAATACATGCCTTGTACCTTAAATATTTAAGATAATTAAAGAAAGAGTACATAACTCAAAATAGAAACAAAACTAAATTCAGCGAAAATCTTAATTTAAATAATTTAAATTTGGGCAACATGCCCTTACATATAAATTTTCAAATTTGAAACCATCTATTTTTCAGTAATCTTCATGATTCAATTTCCTAAAAAATATGAGAGGAAGAGGTGAACACATAGCCCAGTGTATTATTTTATAATCAACTAAATTATTAATTCAAATCAAAAGCACATCCAAATTCAAACACTTATAAACAATTAAGCGATTCAAACAACATCTTTGGTGTTGACATTAAGACTGAAAAGGGTTCTAATCCCTTGATATTCTTATCAAAGCACTCTACTCTTGGATAGAAAAATAATTTATCTTGTTATATTCCATTGGAATAAAGATCTTGAGTCCACATTCCTGGTACTTTGGGTTATACCCATCTACACACAGTGATGAGCCCTATATACACTAAGCATATGTAAAGAACAATCATAGTATCACTTAGATTACTATGACAGTACATGGTTTATAACTTCAAAGTCTTAATCTTAATTCTCACATATTCATGAATAAAAAATCAGAATAATAAAATTAAGAATAAAACATTCAAAAAGCATGAAAATAATATATAACATGCTTTATAATTTAGATCAAACTTAAGCATGAAAACTAGACATGACATGGTATCATGAATGCTTAAAAACATGCATACATGATAATCTCAATTTAAATCATGATCAACCATGTTGAAAACTGAAAATAAACATGCTAAACTGAAAATAAAAGATGCATGAACATGCTAGAAACTCAAACTAGTAAAGTAGAAGTGTAGGAAACCTCATCCACTTTAGTTGCTTGTTTGAAGAAAATCTGGAAGAGGTTTTCCTTCTTCTATGCACTTTAAGAACAACCAACAACTTCAAGAATGTAAAAAAAAAATCTAAAATTCTAACTTCTCTATGAAAATCACTCAAGAACACAACAAAGGAAAAGGGGTTGCCAAGAAGAGGGCTAAAACAAGCAAAGAGGATATTGTCAACTCTTTACTTTGGGATGAAGAAGAAGTGAGCACAAAGGGGGCTTATATAAATTTTTAAGGGTCTGGGGGGATGTCTTGGGTAGCTCACAAGTTGAGCAATGTTCCATACATAAGAGGATGACTTGCATAAAATAGGGCAAGTGTGCTCGTTAGGGTTTCCTAATCTTATTGGCACAAAATCCTTGTATCCTTCTTCGTTTCCTTTATGTATGTGAA
Source organism: Tinospora cordifolia (assembly GCA_030144865.1). Taxonomy (NCBI): domain Eukaryota; kingdom Viridiplantae; phylum Streptophyta; class Magnoliopsida; order Ranunculales; family Menispermaceae; genus Tinospora; species Tinospora cordifolia. The sequence continues at coordinate 16,077 of JAJIYU010004824.1, forward strand.
CACAAATAAGATTTAAGACAACTTCTAAATCATATTGGACGTCCATCTAGATTAGATTTTATGCTCATGACATGTTTCCTAATTAATACATTTGTTCAAGCATCACATATTCAATTCATGGAATCATGTCCTTAGTGGCGTCATGGGAGCATACACCCTAGGGTTTATGGTTTTACTTTATTTCCACAGTTTGGGTGTATGAATCATCAAGCACATCAAGTCAAGTTGTTAGTAAGAAAGCTTCTAATCTTGGTTCCATTAGGGTTGATGCACCACAAAGGGTATTTTGGCCTACTTGCATGTGAATATCCTTGATTTAGCAGTTTGGTGTGATCATGGAAACCTTCATTTTTTATTTTGATCTTTGATAAGCATAAGATCACATCCCATGGGTGGTGGCTAGGGTTTGTATTTGCACACACACTATATTTTTAGAAGCTTCTCTTTGTCACATGTGCACACACACACACACGTACATGTAAAGGCCGGTTATGGACTATGGGTGCACAAGATCATTTGTGGTTGGCCATGCATTCATGGGTTCATATGAATTTAATAAAAATTCATATCTCATTATTTACTAGGAGTTAAGGGCTTTGATCTATATTTTTGTGTTCATGATAGACTAATACACATTTCTAAACCATTATTCGACTAGGGTGATTTTTATTTCATTTACTTTCTTAATTTAGACTCCCCTGAAGGGTATTAGGCAAATGAAATCCAAATTCTTGGCCAATTGTTGCAATTTTTGGATATATTGTCTAGTTGATTAGTTTATGTCATCTCAGGAAATTTAAGGTCATTCTGAGGTCCTAAGGGTTACTAAATGAGGATTTTGGACCAGCTATGTTTGCCCCTGAAATGGACCTAATTTCATTTCTTACCCAAATTATATCCAATTGATATTGAATTTTTCATTTCATTAAGTATTACATTATAACTAGTTCTCAACGGAGCATTGACCATTAAAATCCCATAACAAAGAAAGAAATTAGTTCTAAATAGGCTATCAATCATTTTTCTACAAAGGAACATTGAATATGATTTCTTAAAATTGTTTGGTCGTTTGTTAGAGAGTAATGAAGCTAACATTAGCTCTTTTGAATTTTATGCTTACTTAGATGGTAGAATGCGACAAAATGCAAAATCATGAAAAGATTAGCATTTTTGCAAAGAACTAAGGTTTGTAAATGTCGCAACCCACTTCGTAAAAGTGATGTCACGATCGGCACATAATACTATATACGCTACATTTACGTATATAATACTATGTTAGCCTCTTTTACTCAATATTACTTAATATTCATCCAAAAATTTCGACAGTCTCCTCTAAAATTTTGACTTATCCCAATAAATTCATCACCTAATAAACACATTATCAATCCACAGTTCACAACAAATAATATTAAACCACATGCCTTCATCAATCATAACTCATAGCTCATAATTTACAAAGTTCCACTCTTAACTAGTATAACTAGATCTAAATCCCTCTAATGATATTACATATACAATGATAATTATGATTATACAAAAGTACAACCCACAGAATAATTAAACCTACGTACATAGCAGTGACTAAAGAGTCGACTACCCTTCTTGTGCCGGTTTCTTCCCTTTCTTATCCGTTCTTGAAATATTAAAGATAATAAGTGAGCTAAAACATGCCCAGTGAGTAATCTTTATCAATGACATTTAGATGCATTTAAATAATCATGTAGAAAATTAAATTAGATAAAACATTTAAATTCATCATACACATTTGAACCATACATACATGCATTTAACATAGTGATCATGCTAGTTTCAATGCATTATTGAACAAAACATATGCACATCCACATCTTTCAAAAGTAGAGTCAGTCTCACTCCTTGTCTGGCCTGGATAATAGTAGATTGTACCTCTAATTATCCCCCACTCCACAACCATTTCGAGGATTATCACATAGAGAAAGACTGATATTTTTCATGGCTCAGTCCCACATGGATTATCACATAAGAAGCATTATTCTCCATGACTCAGTCCATCGAAATGATATCGCATTTTGGATATGCTCTTGCAAATCCAAAACACGCTGCCATGTAAATACAGTTTATGAATTTCAATCAAATGCAACAAATACTAATACAAGTAGCATCTTTACATTCAAATCATTTTCATATCTACAACGCTATATAAATAACCAAGATAAAAAAATACTCAGATTATTAACAACTTAACCCGCTCGACTCGTATTTCACTTTCTGCTATAATACCCAGTCTCTCCCAAATTTACTATAAATTCCAGTAATATATAATCCATCATTTCATACATAATATATATTTTCATTTGCATTAATTCTAATTTTATAAAAACTCTGGTTTTGACATACTATCACCATTCATATAATGCCAAAAATAATCACCACTCACCAAAATTACTGTTCAAACAATTTCTTATATCCAACCCCCAAAATATAGTTTCCAATGCACCGAAATCAACCTATCACAAAAATAATTCATATCCATAATCACAATTAATTTATTTTTATAACGGATTTCTAACGTATTTATTTTTCATATTTAATCACACACGTGCATTAAACAATATATATGACTGCGCGTTAGCTCGAATATTTTCAATAACCTTTAAAACAAATTTTCTGCTCAAATTCCATATTTTTATAACATCACATAAAATAAATAAGCTTCCAAATTATATTTTTCTTTAATTTCCTAAATTTTCATAAATAATCTCATTGATAATTCATTCACCAAAAATTTATTTAATATCCAAAATTTACAAATTTGGTGTCGATGGGTACGTATTTTCATTTTCTACATTTGTATTGGTTTCAATCAGAGTTTTATTTGGATTTAGCATACCTAAAAGCCTATCCAAAGGTTATAAAATCTTGGGTATTTATTTTAAAATTTACAGGATAAATTAACACGATCTAACTATATATCTGAGATCTACTCATCACCAGGAGTGTTTTGCTATAACTTTTATTGAGTTTTACTCACTGTGGAAAAATATTCAATTTTTGGGTATAGCTATAAAACACTGTCTACAGTAAAATAACACCCCTAGGATTGTAGTACAAAGTTTAATTAATATTTTTGTAACTAGAATTTGAAAAAATAACTTACCTACGCGTCAAACTCGGAGAAAAACAGATCGTCCCCTTTCTTTTCCTTTTCGTTTCCCTCTGTTTTTTTTTCCTTCTGGGTCGCGTCTCTGGCAAGTGAAATGCTAAAAGAGAAGTAAATGCATGAAGACTCCGCCGCCCACATGCATTTGTATCTTAACCAAAGAAATCCCTCAACTATAATTTAAGTGCATCACGTGTCACCCATTATCATAACAATTTACTTTAAATTTTGTTTTTCTTTTTTTTTTTTTAAATCCAAGTCAACGTACTAACAATCACATGCTCACAAAGTTGATTTTACACTAACCGTCCCATTAACTTTACAAAAACAGCCCATCCATTTACACACATATATATATATATATATATATATATATATATATAAATTTATGGCAATTATCTCATTCATTCTTGCATATAATATATTTTCAATTTTTTTTATATTTGAGCAATCTTATTCAATACATATTATTTCATTGTGTATATATATATATATATGTGTGTGTATGTATGCATGCATGTATGTATATATAAGTATATTTAACCAAAATTATACCCCCATTATCCATGCTTATACCTTGATTTAAGTTAAGTAATTCAATTTAATTAATTTTTACACATTTATTTACTTCAATTAATTTATATACGTAATGTGTATTTTTAATACATGTATTAGTTATACATATGGATATTTATACTAATTTATTTCTATTTAAATTAATTTATGTGTCTAATTAAACTATAGAGTGTTACAGTAAAATTCATTACTCCCTTCTAACTAAGCAATTCAATAGTGAAAAGTTTTTTGAGTAAAGAAAATTAGTTTTTAGTGAGCAGTTGACTTATTTACTATAAGAGAAAAGCAAAAAATAAACTTTATAAATTATTTTACAAATTGTTAAGAGTGCAAGGAGACCAACAAAAACTGTTTGGAATTCTACGAGTACGGAGCATGTAGAGAAGGTGTGGAAAGTGAACTTTATCTTTAAAATGAATTTTCTTTCAAGTAATTAGGGATACAAAGCTGCTTTGGCATCTACACGAGGCTAAAATCGCTTAGGATGAAATGTTATTAGAACAAATTGAGGAAGTCAGCTTTAAAAACTCTTTCAAGTAAAAATATTAGACCAAAATAAGATATTAGTCCCTTCTCTACACCTAAAAACAAGAAAAACAAGTTGTTTTTTCTTTTACAAGGTTATAAATAGAGGAACAAAGACTACATTTATTTTTAAGGCTACCAAGCTAGCTAAGAATGCGATGGAGTATAATCAAAAGCAAAAAGTAATACTTTTCTCGAAAAAGTTGGGCCCCAAACTGCCTGAAGTATTTAAATTAAGCAGACAGTCTCTTTAGGTATTATAACTAGTTCGGAATGGAGCATTGACCATTAAAATCCCATAACAAAGAAAGAAACCTACTCCAAATAGGCTATCGATCATTTTTCTATGGAAGAACGTTGAATATGATTTCTTAAAATTGTTTGGTCGTTTATAAGAGAGTAATGAAGCTAACAATAAGTCTTTTGAATTTTATATTGCGATAAAATGAATAATCATGAAGAGATTAACATTTTTGCAAAGAACTAAGGTTTGTAAAGTTCACTTCTCCCTTCTAAATAAACAATTCAATAGTGAAAAGTTTCTTGAGCGAAGAAAATTAGTTTCTAATGAGCAGTTGGCTCATTTTTTATAGGAGAAAAGGAAAAATAAACTTGTTAAATTATTTTACAAATTGTTAGAATGCAAGGAGACCAACAAAACCTATTCTGAATTCTACGAGTACCAAGCGTGTAGAGAAGGTATGGAAAGTGAAGTTTATCTTTAAAATGATTCTCCTTTCAAGTAATTAGGGATACAAAGCTGCTTTGACATTTAAACGAGGTTAAAATTGCTTAGGAGGAAATGCTATTGGAACAAAGTGAGGAAGTAAGCTTTAAAAATTCTTTTAAGCAAAACATATTAGATCCAAATGAGATATTAGTCCCTTCTTTACACGTAAAAGCAAGAAAAGCAAGTTGTTTATTCTTTTGCAAGGTTATAAAGAGAGGAACAAAAGACTGCATTCATTTTTAAGGCTATCTAGCTGTAACACCGCAACCCCCTAGAAACAGGTTTAAGCTCAAAAGGCAGGTTGGGTCCTATGTTACATTTACAAGTACACAACTTGCATCTCAATTCCTTTATTTAAACATTTATTGAAAACGTTCATGGATACATCGCAATGTATTAAATTTCAACTCAATAAGGCTATACAATTAGATAAAGGAATACTTCAAACTCTTTATTTATTCAAATAAAAAAGAAAGTTACATTCTTAAATCAAAACTTAAGCACATATGTAACAACCCAGAATTTCGCAAACTCGTTACGCTGCGAGTCAATATAAAAATTGACGACGACTGATTAAAATTCTAGTCGAACAAAATGTTATCAGTTTAGGTTATTTCATTTTATACAAAATCATGTTTATGGTGAATGAGATGTAACGTCAAAATTCTTGTGGGTGATGAAAATCTTGTTGCGAATAAAATTTAATTGAAAAAAATAAAAATAAAATAAAATAAAATAAAAATAATAAAAATAATAAAAATAATAAATAAAATAATAATAAAAAATAAAATATACATTTTAAAAATTATATGATTTATGTCAAAGAACAAGGAAATAAAACGAAATTGAGAATTTGGTAATTTAAAGAAATTTAATTCAAATATATTCATTGATCATATCGTAAGATGCTAAATTAAAAAAAAAAAAAAAAAGAAGAAATCAAACTAAAGGTTGAAATAGGCGGAGTCGAGCGGGGGAGGCCGAAAATTTCACACCAGAGAAATCTGGTTTCTTCGAACTGGGTTGGTAAGTGATAGATCGGGAACATTCAAGCTAGAGTGTTGGCGGTGATTCGGAGAAGTTCGAGAACAATCTCCGTCGTCTATAAAAGAAGAAGACGGTCGGACAAATGAAGCTGCCTGGTTATTGGTTAGTGGTCACAACCGGAGTTGCAGGGAGTGAGGAAGAAGAAGCAGCTGCAACATTGAAGAAGAAGAGGAACGCTACTGCAACGATTAAGAAGGAACAAGAAGAAAGGAAATGGCAGACAGTGCAGCGGCGGACTGAAAACTGTGAGCAGAGAGCCGAATTCTGGGTAGGGAGATCGAAACAGAGCCATGAAACAAGAACAGAGGAAGATGAATGGAAGCCGTTGAAATTTGCTGCAACCGTTGAATGAAGAAGAAAAATGCCAGCAAGCTGGTTCTTGCTATGGTTGGGACAGAGCATGATCGGTGGGGAGGATTGGTATTAGAAGCTAGAGGCCGGGCTGCTGCTGCTGGAAAACGACAGGAAGAAGAAGACGCAGTGGAGCTGAGAACGTCAATTGGATAGCAGATTTCGGGTCTGGAAATTGAAACAGAGCACGGCGCACGGGAGTCGAAGGTGAATTGCTGGAATTGGAAGTTGAGCTAGAGCACGACCTACAGGGAGTTTCAGCGTTGGAAGAGAGGGACTCGGCTGCTGCAACTGAAAACAGGGGAGACCGGCAGGGAGCTCTGGCATTGGAAGAGAGCAGCTTGGCTGCTGCAACCGAAACAGGGGAGAATGGCGACCGGAGCAGCTGAATGCATGCAGTAAACTACTGATTTCCGATGGAACGGAATGGAGCGACGACAACCTTTGTGGAGAAGAAGAACAGAGAAGGCTGCTGATTGAACGAACAGTTGGAAGGGAGTGTTGAACGAGGAGAGGAACGGTGAACATGCTGCTGGAATTTTGCTGCACGGTGAACTGAACACGGTCCGGTGGTGCGTCGTGGGGGCAGTTTCTTCATCAATTAGTGGTTGATCAATTAAAAGAGGTAAGTGGTTTAATGAATTTAGATAATTCAAATTAAACATGTTTAGTAGGTAATTTAAGTATAGGGATTTATTAGTGTAGATTAAAGAGTATTACCAGAAAATATAGAGAATACATATACACAAATAAAAATAAATTAGAACTAAGAATTAGAAAATATTAAGATCAATTAATAAAAATATTTTCAATAATCTAAAGTTAAGCAAGAAAATTTCAAAGATTTTAATTCATGAAATTTCAGTATGTTTATACCAAGATGAGACTATAGTGAGATTTATCATTATAACTTGAATTAGAATCAAAGATAAAACAAATAAATCAATTTGGATGGGTTAGAATAATAAAAATTTAATGACATAATATAAGGTTTGGAAAATAAAAGAATTAATTAATGTATCTTCATGTA
>JAJIYU010004825.1:0-23707 GCA_030144865.1 Tinospora cordifolia
ACCACTTCCACTTTCTCTAGATCATAGATATTGTTAGTTGCATTGCATACTAATAATATATATATATATATATATATATATATATATATATATATATATATATATGATAGCAATACTCTGTTTTCAGCCCATTGTTAAAAAACTCAGAACATGGTAATGGTAATGGTCAATACATGGTGTGGTTATGGAAGAGGGGAAATGACGAGAGTAGTAAGATTAATAGGCTACTGTGATTAGATACTCTGTTCTTGTTCATTATACTAGTTACCAATAAAAATAAAACAAAATCAAAACCAACAAGTATTAAGAGGAGAAGAGAATTCACGGAAGGAAAAAGGAAAGGAAGTGACCTACAAAAGATTTGCAACAACACTGCAACTTTCATGGCAGTCATGGCCAACGACACAACAGCTATGAATCTAGACTACCAACTATAAAGAAAAATATATATACAATTTAGAGGATAAAGTGGGAGAGATATTTACTATACCCATCTTTAGCACTTCTCCAACAATGTCCCTTTAGTGGTTCTCTTAACAAATAATTGATAAAGGCTTCAATCAATGAAAGGACACCGCAGAAGAGTAAACGGAGAAAAAGAGATGATGGTACAAGAAAATAGAGATTTCAAGCTTTATAATATAAATTCTGCTTTTAAAAATCTAACAAATCGATAAGTCCCTAAAGTGGCGTAACTACATTTGGATAAGGAGGATGAAATGAGATCAACTTAGTTTGGTGGGTTATCACCATCTTATGATAGTTTTATCTTCAATAGCCAAATGAACTCACGATTAAGTGGAGAAACAAAAATTCATTCCTATCATCAAAGCTGACAATTTTTTATTTTTTTATTTTATTTTATTTATTTTTCTTTTTTTAACAAATCTATCCTCATGCTTATTCCTTTGAACAAATGGTTTCATGTGATTGGCTCATCATGATTAAATCTTTATACTCTAATTTGATTATTAAAATAATTAATTTGATCAATTCATATGATAACACTTGTAACACTTTTATTGATAATAATTATATCTATTTGACGTGTCAATTAATTGAAATTGATTAATTACTATTTTTTTTTCAAATATTACAATCTAGCCCCATAAATTTAAATTTTGTCATCAAAATTTGAAATAGCTTACCTAAATAGGTTCTCGTCTACAACAATGTTGATCAAGTGCTACTGGTGAATAGATTGAGATATTTGGTTCACATTTCACTTTATAATTTCCAAGTTGCTTCCTCGACACCATGATGCCTCCAATACTTTGTGATCTAGTAACTAACTGTGGAATCATCGTAAGTGGCGTCGTCTTGTACCTGTATTTCCTCCAAGTGAATGACATGAGAAGGATCAAGCTCCTACTTTCGCAACATTAATATGTGAAAGACATTATGAATCGATAACATCTGGTTATGTATGCACATCCTCCGACTTGCCTTGTAATCTCAAACAACCCAATAAATCTTAGTGATAGTTTTCCCTTATGTCCAAATCTTCTAATATCTTTCTAAGGACTAACTCTTAGAAATACTCTATCACCCACCTGAAATTCTAGGGGTCTCCTCTGTCTATGAGCATAGCTCTTTTGTCTGCTCTGAGTAGTTGCTAATCTCATCTGAATCAATTTGACGTGTTCATTCATCTCCTCTACCAAGTCTGGTCCTGTAAGCACTAGATCTTCCAAATTTGCCCAACATAATGGTAATCTTGCCATACAAAGCCTCATATGGTGCCATTTGGATACTTGCTTGATAGCTATTATTGTAGGCAAATTAAGTAAATGCAAGTGCTTGCTCCAGTTGTCCCTAAAATTAAGAACACATGCTCTTAACATATCCTCCAAGATTTGTATTACTCTATTTGACTACCCATCTGTCTATGGGTGAAATGTTGTGCTCATCGTCAATCTAGTACCCAATTGTTTCTGTACACTCTACCAGAATTGAGATGTGAACCTCGCATCTCGGTCTGATACTATAGTCTTGGGTATTCCATGTAGTCTCATGATTTCTCGAACATAAAGTTTTCCCAATTTGCTAACGGAATCTATGGATCTGATTGGTAAAAAGTGAGCTACCTTTGTGAGATGATCAACTATAACCCATAAAATGTCTTCCCCTTCTAATTCTTAGGCAACGCACTTAAAAAATTTATCGCGATGTTGTCCCATTTCCACTCTAGTATAGGAAGTGGTTGGAGCAAACTTGTGGGTCTCCTGTGTTCAACTTTCATTTACAGACAAGTTAGACAATTAGAAACATATGTAGCTACGTCTTTCTTCATCCCTTTCTACCAATAAACCTTGCGAAGATTTTGGTACATCTTGTAACCTCTAGAATGCATAATACATCTAGTCTAGTGAGCCTCATCTAATATCATCTAATATACTTTGCCCACTCTTAGGTACACAAACCCTATTTTCCAATCTCAGCATGCCATCAATGTCAAATTTGAAATCACTTTGTTTGCCTTGTTTAACACCTTTGATAAGATCTAAAATCCACCTGTCCTATTTCTGCTCTTTCCTGATTTGTAGGAATAGATTTGATTGACACACCATAGTGAATAATACTACTTGATCCTCATCTGTTCTAACACCCAGATTAGAACTTTCTATCAGCAGATACATCTGACCTTTTTCTTCTTCAATTTTACTATATTTTCTACTCAAGGCATCTACTACAACATTTACCTTTCTTAGATGATAGTAAAGCTGAAAGTCATAATTTTTCAAGAATTCTATCCATCTTCTCTCTAAGGTTCAACTCCTTTTGCGTGAATATATGTTTCAAACTTTTATGGTTTGAGTACAAGTCAAATTTCTCTCCATATAGATAATGTCTCAAAATTTTCAAGACAAAAACAACAGCTGCTAGCTCCAAGTCATGAGTTGGATAGTTCTATTCATGTACTTTTAGTTGTCGTGAGGCATAAGTGACAACTTTGCCATCTTGCATCAGTACAACACCCAAACCATTCCTTGACGCATCAGTATAAGGTGTATAACCCACTTCATGAGTTGGGGTAATAAGTATCGGAGCTAAAGTAAGTCTCTTCTTCAACTCTTGGAAAACATATTCGCATCTGTCATCCCAAATAAACTTGACTCGCTTTCGAGTTAGCTTTGTCATAAGGTCAGCTAACTCGGAGAAGTCTTAGATGAATCACTTGTAATATTCAGCTAACCCCAAGAAACTTTGAGTCTCAGTGACCGTCTTTAGTTGTTTCCAGTTCATGACCACTTCCACTTTCTCTAGATCATAGATATTGTTAGTTGCATTGCATACTATATATATATATATATATATATATATATATATATATAATCTATATTTTGTATGGGTTTAGGTAGGAAATATGTGATATTTAATTACAATTATGTAAATAAGCATTTAAATTAGTATTGCATGTTATTTATGCATCTAGAGAATTTAAATATAGTTTATATATATTTTTATTTATGATTTAATGCCCAAAGAAAGATTCTCATTTATTTTGCAGGTTTAGAATAATTGAAGCAAATTAAACACAAAAATAAAATAAAACAAAGTCCCATACAAATTAGCCCGTGCTTGTGAACTTGCAAATTGTAGAGTGGCAAGATGGTAATTTGATGCATGAGGCTATGGCACGATTGACATTTTGCAACGACAACATGTGTAAATTTGTGGAACAATGCATGGTTCAAATAGAATATTAAATGGCAGAATAGGTAATTAACAATTAAAAGCTGGGCATGATTGATTGGAGGAGATGAGAAATTTGGTGCACATAAAGACAATAGAATGGCAAGGAGCGTAATTTCATTGAAAAAGGATGGCATTACTAGAAAAGAATAACAACAAATGTGTGCATTCTGATCATCAAGGAGGTTGGACCATGTCCTCCTATAATAAACTTTTAAGCTTTCTCTCTCCTCCCAAAAGGAAATATCAAAACGTGAGGTCAATCATATTGAGCATTTTCGTCGACCCAACGAACTTTGATCGTGAAAAAACTTGACGAACCCTCTAATTTGGTTATGGTGCATGTCTAGAAATGATTGTTATAGATTACCCCACTTTAAAGGTTGATACCCTCGTCGACATTATGGCCGCATTCACCTCCAGAATGTTTCCATAGCAGTCCTTGCCCATCGGTTCACCCTCCTTACACTAGCTTATTGTCGCACAACATCTCTATTAGTCTCGACTTGAATCTGGAACTCTTTCTTATTCAACGTCTCACTTTGAGAACCACTTCATTCTTTCGCTGGACAAAACATCTATTATAGGTTGCATCGTTGTGCTGCACCTCTGTGCATCCTTGTGACATCACCGTGTTCTTTACCCTATGCCTCTCTAGTACTAATACCTTGAACTATCTGATTTATCCCTCGAATGAGCTAGCATTTACATGATGTAGCTCCACACTAGCACCTCTGTGCTTTGCACCTCCATGCATATTCTGATCTCAAGTGTAGTTCTTTACCCTATGCCTCTCTAGCACTAGTGCCTCGAACGTCTCATTATGCTCAACTTAACAACTTGCACCTCCGCGCTTGCACTCTATGGCTAATCTCAGATATATATTTTACACCCCATGCCTCTCTAGCATCAGTGCCTCGAATATCTCACTATAAGGCTCATCTATTTGTTCTTGACCTTGTGCTTCTCTAGCACAAGTGCCTCGAACATTCAATAACATACTCAGCCATATAAGTTGCACCTATGTGCACAACTAGTCACTTTTCAGTCCTTCACCCCATGCCTCTCTAGCATTAGTTCCTCGGACATTCAGTATCATACTTAGATATATAACTTGCACCTCTGTGCACAACTGGTCATATTGGTCCTTCAACCCATGCCTCTCTACCATTAGTTCCTTAGACATAACTAAACACACTACTTTCTTCACCCTATGCCTTTCTAGCATTAGTGCCTCGAACAGTTAGCATACTCTGCATTTGCACCTCTGTGTGCATTTAAAACATTGTTGTTTTTGATCTTGTACCTCTCTAGCACCAGTTCCTCAAACAAACAAGGAAGTAAGGGATCACTTGGCTCATTTTGCGTCTTTATACTTGCCACCACTATGGTAATTCTTCACCTTGTGCGTTCCTTTGCATTGGTCCCTCAAACAAGTTCCATCTTGGAATAATAGTTAACTCAAGTGCTACCCCACTTGATTCATAGCTCATCTGATCTATCCGACATCACTGTTGTGTGAACTCCATGCTAGCATCTTGCTTTTGATGGATCTTCTCACAGTTCCTTGACCACTGTCTTTACCTGTGTGAAATCTATCACAACAACTGACATGTTACCCACTTATTGATTCTACTCAATTGGATCTCATGAGTTCATCTACCTTGAACTCGTCTCAAAAGTGTCTATATATGACAATCTTGAACTATAGTCCCTCGACTACTGTCTTCACTATGAGAACAAGCCTTGCTTCAATCATATCTCATTTTGCCTCTACAGTATCACTATTGTTCTTCACTCCGTGCCTCTCTAGCATTGGTACCTCGAACAACTTGGCATTTTGCTCCTCTATGCATGTATCGAGTCCCTTTTTAATGTTCTTCACCTTTTGCTCACCGTTCACTAGTCCTTTGAATGAAATTACACCATTTATGTTGATGTTGGTTCCTACCATTGGCCACATCTTGCACCTCTGTGCAAATGCTGATCTGAACTAAGGTTCTTCACCCTTTGTCGCTCTAGTACTAGTTTCTCGAATTGGTCAGCATTCAATTCAAAATCAAGTAGGTAGCCATTTACATAACCGGACCTCTTGTCACCTCTGTAACTGTTGGCTTCACTTGTCGGTACTCGACTCTCACTGCTCTTGTCCTCGAGCAAGTGCTCCACATTAACCTTGATGCTTCTCTAGCATCGCCATCTCAAAGTGCTCCTTAACCCGACCATATGTTCCCACATGAACTCTTGGAGTTGCCTCTGTGCCCACTCTGCACATATCTCTCAGTACTCATACGACAAGGTTCTCATATGTGTGCCCACAAAATACTAGCTTCAACTCAAATCTCTGTTTGGAAAGATAGAACCATTATCTTTGTTCTTCACCCTGTTCTCTTGCACTAGTACCTCGAACATCTCGTCATGACTCACCAATCCCTTATCGTTACTATCCCTTAGGATGTTCCAACGAGTCTCCCATGTACTGCCCTTGCATTAGAACAAGCAACTCTGATGGCTAGTAGCCTTCTCTACTACTTGAAACCATCGCCTCTTAACCCACAAGCTCTACTACCTTGCTTCGTGTTCACTGAGATCACTGATCTTGTTGCAATTCATTCACGGGTCCTCATTTTAGTCCATTCGTGTTAGTAGCTTGCATCCCTCCAAATATCTCCTGTGCTAGCAATTGTCTCCACCATGGATTCAATTCTATCATGGCTTAGTGCCTTGTCATTGCACCTCAAATAATGGTTACCACAATCTTGCCCCCTCTACATACCTTGACGTACACCCTTACACATACCTTGTCAACACACTTGTTGACTCTTGAAGCCCACTTTGTTTTTGTCATTTGGCTCAACTTGGCCCCTATATCGAGTATCCATCCTTGATTAGCCCTCTCTAGGCATTGGGTAATACCTCTGTGTCCACCCATTCCGGTTCCCTTGCTTAACACAACAACTATGTGTGTGGGGTTCCTCTATTGGGTCATACTAATAACGTGTTATGAAATAAAAAAAATTACCAAGAAAATAAAGAAACTAAGAAAACAAACTTGGGAGAATAGAAATAAGGGATAGTTTTTCATTCTCTTGATAATAGGTTGGATTTCAACTTTGGTATAATCTTTACAATGTAAATACCCCTTTATATAAGCTCTTGGTCATAATGAAGTGATAAATAATACATAAATATAATGGTGATTACAAAAACCAAGTAAATGCCCTATAGTTTACATGAAAATGGTGGAATATAAAATTTATTACATTTAGGAGTTAGATAATGTTAAATAGTGAGTGGTGGTTATTCATATATATTTATAACATTTACGTAATTAAAGTATAATATAAATAATTTCAAAAATAATGTAAATAGATTGAAGACTTATGAATTATTGTTTAGTGTTAATGTTACTAAAAAAATTAGAAGGTTGAAGAAGATGCCATGTGGAGAGGAAATGGGGCAATTGAATCGTCTTTCAGCCATCATCCGGAGGTTATAAGCTATGTTACAAGTTTGGGGTTGTCTAACACACGAAATTGGATGAGATTGGACTAATTTTTAGTCCACTCCTATGTTTGGCTACTACAAAATGAGATTAAAATTAATTCAGGGTCTATAACTTCTCATATTATTGTAGGATAAAATAATACTAAGGCCTTTTGGAAACTGTTGATGCCTTTTAAAAAACTCCACACCTTCAGGTGACTAAATGAGGACAATATTGGTAGTGTAGACCGTCATGACTTTTACAATTGGTATTTGAGCCACTCTGGGGCTACTAGAGGTGTAGCTCTGGGTCTAGATGACCCTAAGGAGGGTGGATGCATATATCCCACATCGACTATATAGTAGAGCGAGCCTGGGCTAACATATGCAGGGCATTATGTTCAAACTGTCGAGACCTTTTGAAAAACTACATACCTTCGGGTGGCAAAGTAGGGATAACATTGGTAGTGTAGACCTTCGCGACTATTACAATGGTCTCAGAGCCACTAGAGGTGTGCATCTAGTAACTAGATGACCCTAAGAAGGGTGGATACATATATCTCACATCAACAGTATAGTGGAGCGAGTTTGGTCTAGTATGTGCAAGCATTGTGTCCAAACTACCAATGCCTTTTAGAAATCCCATACCTTCAGGTGGCTAAGTTGGGACAGTATTGATAGTGTAGAGCCTTCAGGCTAATACAAGTTAGTCCATGAGTAGCCTTTGGCCAAAATAAAATCAATATAGCTATAATTAGTGAATGCTTCACACGACCTAGATGCAAAGAAGACTCTACTTCTTTAATTAAACATGTCAAATCTTCTCCACTTTGATCTACCATGTCTCAATATTTTTTTCATTTTGACATTGGACATCATGTTTGAACCTCTTAAATGTATCTGTCGTATATCTATCTTCTTGTCAAATGGATGATTCACACGTTTCTCCACGGAGGACCTATGTAGTATAGGTTAGATCCATGCCTTGTATAATCGAGTGTCGTACACTATTTCATAGTGATAGCGAAATAATTGTCAAACTTTTCTCGACTTTGATTTATAACCACGTATTTAGCTCTTGTACATGAACATACTATAGTCTCTACATTTTTAAGTCACGCACTTGCTCCATTTCCATAATCTTGTGTAGATCTACCAACAACAAAATTCAAACTATTGGAATTGACCATGGTTTCTGCAAATAAAAAAAATGTCATAATTGTTAATAGCTAGGTTTTAGTAATAGACCTTGACATATGAACCCAATCTTTATCCATTTCAAGCTAGAAAAGAAATTTAAAACCAATTAGAGCTAAAAAAGAAGAAAATTGATGAAACTTCAAAATCATACATCATCAATAATTGAAGAGACCAGTAATTGAACATGCGCAATTCAAGTAAGTATACCTACTAACTCTATTAGTCAAATTTACATAACCACAAAAAAAAAAAGAAAAGAAAAATTACAAATTGAGTGGAGGCAAATAAAGATGCTAAAATCTCCTTAGGTCATTTTAACTTTCTTTAATCACATAAGTAAAATAAGCCAAAAATAGGGTACCAAGATTTCAAGAAAAAATTCAAATCAAAGAATGCATATCATATCTAGCTGATACCAAAAGACAAAGTAAAGAAACAAGAACCTTCAACTAACACATATCGCAAGAGTTCATTTGTGTACTTTAGAGTGTACTCATAAACCATTAGTCACACTTTAGTAAACAAAAAACAAATCAAAATAATTACATTTTATGGTCTTCTGTTAACTCATAAGTCTTTGCTTATATAGACTTCTTTTGTTTTCGTTTTTGTTTTTTTTTTTTTTTTTTTTGTTTTTTTGTTTTTTTACATAGAAGTAGTAAACACATTTTATTAAGTCTTTACTCATATATTATTTGCTACAAAAAAGGGAAGAAATAAAAAAGATAAAGAAGGAATATAAACAAGATGGTTTTAATGTTTTGGTAACATAACTTAGTCAAGAAAACCTTCATAAGAAAATATCAAACCAACCATTCCAAGTCTAATATATTCTACAATGAAGTTTCAATGAATGCTCTCCTTAAAAATAATGGTCACTAATTGATTGAGACACCTGATTTTTAACATTAATAAAATGACACACTTTATTCAAATTTATGACAATAAAAATATTATTGTAATAATTTGCACATTTAGAAGATATTTGTCCAACTTCACCTCGTCTTCTTTTTTATTTTATTTTATTTTTTTAAAAAGAGAACCTTTTAAAACCACAACAACAACAATAACAACAACAACAACAATAATAATAATAATAAAAGAAAGAGACAATTTCACCTTAACTCCAAAAGAAATAAATAGTCTATGATACAAGGTTCCCACATCTTACGTTATTAAATTTAATAATTATTAATTATCTCAAACTTAAAAAATAAAAAAAAAATCAAAAAGTGAAGGTGACTAAACAAATCCATGACCCAATTCGATTGGTTTGTTGTACAAATTTTCCCTTTTTTTTAAATTTAAAATGATTGTTGTCTAGAAGCTCAACATGTATTGGATCCAAGATTTTCCATGAATTACACGTGATCCAAGCTTGTTGTCTACCTCTACCCCTTGAGCTGCAATCGACTGAGAACATCTTGAACAAATTTCTTCTCTCATTCTACCATTGCGGTGTGATTTGAGAATTTACAAGAAAGTAACATAATTTTTATATTTTGCTTCATACCTTTTCTTAATCTACTTCTCTTAGGTAGCGGCATGATATTTCTAACCTACCTAGGAATTACTTGTCACTCTTATTAAAGCTAGAAATACCCATTCCATTCTTTTGAAAGAATAGATGGCCAATGTAAAAATATTAAAAATAATAATAATTAAAAAAAAAAAAGGAGGAAAGGAAAGAAAATAGAGCCCCAAACCCATTCCCTAATCATTCCATAAAATGGCTTGGACTTTAGAATGAGGAGCGACTAGAATGGGGCATGGGCCTTTCGGGAAAGCCCACTCAATTTTGGAATGTTCCATTCTCGTAGAAGGTTGGAGCGGTTTTAGAGTGATTTTAAGTACGCAGTGGGAATTTGGAAAGTTGAAGGGGTTTTTGAGCGTTGGGTTTTGAGAGTTTTATATTATTACTTCTTTTTAAAAAATAATATAATATAATATCATAGGATATCACAAAATTATAAAGAATATAAGGAAGATGGAAATATATTTTAATTAATGCAAATATATTCATATTACTACATACATTTATAATATAGAAGTAAACGATGCATGAACACCTATATCTATTAAAAATATTTATAACACTAATGCTATTTTTTTTCTAATTTTAGTTGTGTTCATCTTTCTAATTCCTTTTGTCACTAATTTGTTATTCTAAAATAGAAGTTTTTCAATTTTTACCTTTAAAAATAAATTTAATTTGTGTTTAAACAGAAAATAATTTATTTAAGGGACTACTTAGCAAAATTCATTTAAAATTAATTATATTAAATTTAACTAAAATTTGGTTAATTATTTTCTAAGAAAATCGTATAGTTATATCCTTTAACTTTTATAGTTAAAATATATTAGATTTTAATATATATATATATATATGTATGTATTTAAATATTTCATACAATCAATAATTTTTTTAAAAAAATAATTGATTAAAAGGTTGCAACCCACAAAAGTTACACAACTCAAAAATTGAGTTTTGCAACTTTTGTTGAGTTACAGAAGTCTCTGTGACCTAATGTAGGTTGTGTCACACATGCGGTGTACATCTCTATCTTTATTTTTTTTTCTTTTTTTTGACTATTTTTCTTTTATGTAAATCAAGTGCACCTTTTTTTTTTGTGAAAAATGTTTGTAAGATGGCCCTCAGTTTGGTGTAATTAATTTTATGTGTTCAATCATATTCCTTTTTGGAATTAACCCCACAATTTGATAAAATTATGAGCCATTAGAAATTAATAAATGAATGAATAGACAAATAATAATAATATTAATAATAAAAATACATGACTGAGTAACGAAATATATATATATATATATATATATAATAGTAAAAAAGGGAAAAAAAAGAAGGGAAAAAAGAAAAAAGAAAAAGAAAAAAGAAAAAGAAAACAAAAGAAAAGAAAAAAAAAGTGGGGAGCCTAGCCGCATGGGCCAATGTGTGGCGCATGGGTTGGCCCACGTGCTAGGGTTGACCCACACACCCATCTCTCTCATTTCCCCTCTTCTCTCTCTCTCTCTCTCTCTCTCTCTCTCTTCTCGCCTTTCCCATCACCAAACCATGCAGAACCCTTGGTTTTGGAGTCGTGGTTTTGACCCCCAACAGCGCCATCAATTGAGCCATGTGGGTCTGGCCAACAGAGCATCTTGCATGGCCACCCAAGGGCCATGTTGATGACCACATGAAAAGGGTTTTAATCATGCAAGGATGCTCCAAACATGCAACAAAACTTGTATTTTGGATACATGCAAAGTTCATCATCCTCACTTCATCACCTCTATTCTCCTTCATCCGAAACCCAAACAAACTGTGACAACTGCCATTGTAGAGCTCTCATACTCCTCTCTAAGACCCTACATTTCCTTAGTCCAATCTCATAGCCATAGGAGAGAAAAATGTTTACCATTGTGGGATACATAATATAGGTTAAATCTAGCTAAAACAGTTGGGAAAGTGCTAGTTCGGGTTTAGGAGGAGTGTTTCTGTAGCCATTTCATGATCATTTCTTAAGGTAAAACCTTCCTTTCCTATTTTTGATATGTAGATTTCAAGATCCAATCATTAAAAAAAATAGAAATTAAGCTCGTGTTTGTAATTTACAAGGTGCTAAAGTGGATTGGTTGCAACTTATTACAACAAAAATTGATCTAGGAGGCAACTTTGGGGTAACTTTTAAAGTGGTTAAAGGAGTCCATTGGAGCTCAAATTTGGGGTACGTGACCTTGGTATTTAAGGCTACAAGAGGGTAGAAATTTTTTATCATGATCTTCTGTTGTCGTGATTTACTATGCATGCCAAATTACCTCGTTAGCTAGGTGTTCTGATACTTAGAGAAATTTATAGAGAAATTTAGCGTTATATTAAATGCATGCCATGTGTTTGATGATATGTATGAGTAGGATTTTGATCATTTATCATTATTGATTCAAATGGATTTTGAAAGGGATGTCTCTGGAGCTAAGTACATGCAAGAGGTGTAGGAAATAACCTTTAAATTAAAGAGTTAGTAAGGGAAACTAATGCTTAAAAACACATGAATATAGGGATATCTGTTACATAGCTGACACTTCAGGGAATTAATTGACTAACAGTTATTACTATGTTGAAATTTGGTGCAGACTTTACTAAATATCCCAAATATAAGAGCGCCAAACTTTGACTAAATATGATATAGGCAAGCATGTTAATTAAGACAAGATGTGATTGCCTGTCACATGAGATTGATAACTTACTTAAAAACCCTACCAAATGAAATCTAAAAATTTTAGACTAAAATTTTGGTCAATATTTAGGAAGTTTAGAGTAAATTTAGAAAATTGTATCAATCCGATGCACGGTTTGATCGTAGAAAATCGTGAAATCTATTGTGCAATAAGACTATGTAACTACAAGTTGACTAAGAGGTAAAATCTGAAGGTTTTGACCAATTAACCCCATGTTGACCTAATTTGACCAAATTGACCCTATTTTGACTGAATTTGACCAAAATTGACAATGTTAATTAAGTTTGATCAGTTGACCAAGTTTGACTAGTTGACCAAGTTTGATAAAGTCAAACCTAAGTTGATCAAGATCGGTTAGAGATAGTAGAAATAGAATTGAGTCTTGTTTTGCAAAAAAAAAAATTGAAATTTGGTTTAAATAATATAGACCCAAGCATATATTGTGGGACTAGGCTGACTGACAGTGAGACATCAATGCATAGAATCTTAGGTGAGTAGTTTAATTCAGATATTCTTTAACTTATATTCTTTGCATAAAACATGAGTAAAATGACATGGGTTAGACTATTTCATCGAATTTGAGCCAAATCAAATGGCTTTGAGGTATATATAGATGTATACTGGTAATGAGATCATAAGATTGAGGTCCAAATGCAGGGTCAAAGTACGTGATGCGATTGAAATTAGACTTGAGGTCCAAGCGTGAAGTGAGGGCATATGATCAATGTGCTTAGTTTTTGACCCGCTCGAGTAACGCAAGGTTAAGGTATTCTAGGAATACGCTTAGCTCATACTTGCTTGAGTTGCCAGTATACCTGACTCATAACCCGTTCGAACGAAGACCATAGAGTTGGTTTGATGATTTGAAACACTAGTCGAGATACAATTTTCAACTAGCATATATTCAAACTATTCTTCTTTAACTGTTGCATTATTTATAACTATTTTTACGTCATGTTATGGTCAAAAAGTACTATTTCATTATTACTATTCATGCATACATACAATATTTTTGAGATGTTGGTTATAGGTAATAAGTTGGATTTTCTACTCACTAAGTCGTATTGCAAATTAGGTTCACTATTATACAACTAACATTTTAGGTTCATCGATGGCTGACAAAGGAAAAAGCATGATGATATCCTAGTTTCCTTGGTGGTTCCCTCTTCTTTTTCTTGATTTTGTTAGAGGATGGTTACTTGTGCATATGAAAATTTATGGTCAAATTGTATCTTTTTGAAACATAACAATATGTAATATATAGTACCAAACTTCTATTATATATAAAAGGACTGTGCTTGCTCATGGATTTAATTTTAATGTTTTGTTTGTTATCACACTTCACTTGATGAATTCTTAATATAACTCAGATGTCACTTGAGATTATAATTTGAAAGACTTAACAGTGATTGAGTGAACTTGACTTGATGAGTGAGTTTATTTAGTAACTGTGTCGATCGGACCGCCCTTCAACCTAGGGAAGGGGCTCTGACAATTTGTAATTTGTATATTTAATATATCAAATGTGAATACACAAGTATGCAACTTGTTCTAATTTTTTATTCTTATAAATGCTTTGTTTATTAAAAAAAAATGAATTATAGTGTCTAATCCCTATTGTAATACTCCATATTTTAATTGAACACGTAAATTAATTTAAATGAAAGTAAATGTGTATAAATACATATATTTGTATGAATTACATGTGTATAAATACATATATTTGTATGAATTACATGTGTACACACATATTAATTACTCAAATTTCTTGAAATATATGTTACGTGTATAAATTAATTAAACTAAATTATTTATAAAACAATATTTGTTGTAATAGTAGTAGTAGTAGTAGTAAAAATAAAATTAATAAGTTAGAATTATAAACAAGGGGTGTATATATACATATTTACATTTATATAGAGGTAGTGTTGCAAGGTGTAAATACATAAAAAAAAAAAAAATTATTAAGTGGGAAAAGGGTGTGGATTTGGTGCATTGAGAAATTAAATAGAAGTTATTGGTTTAATTAGAGATGTAAAATGGTCAGTTGAGAAACTTAAAGGGAATGACAATCTTGTCAATTGGGTGATCAATATATATAATTGGTGGAACACTTGTCCTTGTTTATTCTCTTCTTTTTCATTTCGTTCTTGTTATTCAGCACTCATAGAATGCAACAGAGCAAAATGTAAAGAGAGAAATGGAGAATGCATGGAAGAGGAAAAATCCAAATTTTTTAATGGATTTGACATGTAGGTAAGTTTTTTTTTTTAATTTTTATTACAAAAATGCTAAATAAGCCATGTATTACGATCCTAGAGATAAAATTTTTTTATTGTAGAAGATATTTTATTATAGTACTAAAAAATATAGTATTACTCCACTGAGTAGAACTCAGTAAAAATTATACCAATACACTCCTAGTGATACGTAGATCCCAAATGTGGTTAGTTTTCATTCATTTATCTTATACATACTAAAATAAATACCAAAAATTGAATAACCTTAGGGGGCTTTTGGGCATATTAAACCATAGTAAAATTTTAATTGGATCTCACAGTAATGTAGAGAACAAGAATCTGTACCTATCGATACCAAATTCATGAATTTTGGATATTGATTAAAATTTTGGTGAATGATAGACCAATTGAATTATTTATGAAAATTTTAAAAATTAGTAAAATATAATTGGAAAGCCTATTTATTTTATTTTCTGTTATAAAAATATTTTATATAAGCAAAAAATTAATTTTAAAGGTTATTGAGAATATTCGAGTAAATGTGCATCAAAATGTGGGGTTTGATGCACGTATAAGATTAAATATGAAAACAAATTATTTATAAAAACAAATTGAATTTGATTTGTGCATATGAAATGATTCTGTGATAAGATAATTGTGGTGGATTGAAACTTAAATTTTAGAGTGGATATTAGAAATTGATTGGATGAAAATTTTGGTGAGTAATATTTATTTTTGGGTATTATGTGAGACATTGATATTATGTCAAAACTTCTCATTTTTATTAAATGAGAATTGATGCACATGAAGATATATATTAAATAAAACGATGGATTATATTATTGGATTTTACAACAAATTTGGAAGAGACTGGCTATTATATCAGAAAGTTAAATATGTGTTCAACGAGATAAGTTGTTGGTATTTTGTGAATATTTCTTTATCTTGGTTATTTATATGACATTATAGATATAAAAATAATTTGAATGTAAGCATGATATTTGTATAGACATATGTTGCATTCGATTTGGAATTCATGAAATTGTATTTACACGATAGCGTGTTTTGAATTTAAAAGAGTATATCCAAAATGAAATATTGTTTCGATAAACTAAGCCATGGGAATAACACTTCTTATGTGATAATTCATGTGAGACTAAGCCATGAGAAGGATAAACCTTTCTCTATATGATAATCTTCAAAATGATTGTAAAGTAGGTTGTAATTAAAGGTACAATCTACTATTGTCAAGACCAGAGAAGAAGTAAGACTCTCTCTAATATTTAAAAGATGTTGATGTACATGTATTTTATTAGATGTTGCATGATTGAAATAGCATAATCACTATATTAAGTGCATATATATATATATATATATGTGTGTGTGTGTGCATTATGAATTTAAATATTTTATTTAATTTGATTATTTATGTGGTTATTTAAATGCATCTAAATGTCATAGATAAAGAACATTCAATGGGCATGTGGTAGCTCATTTATTTTCTTCAACATTTCAAGAACAAATAGAAAACGGAAGTAGCCAGTACGAGAAGAGTAAAATACTTTTCAGTTCACCGTTATGTGTATATGTTTAATTGTTTTGTAAGCTGTATTTTTGTATAATTATAATTGTGACTGTATATGTAATATCACCTAGAGGGATGTGAATATGTTTACACTATATAAGGGTGTTGGAAATTGTGGATGATAAATTATGAATTATGATTGATGATTGTATGTTGAATATTATCTATTATGGACTTGTGGAATGATAAATTGTTTATCAGGTGATAATGTTCCTTTGAGATAAATCAAAATCTTATGTGAGATTGTTGAATTTTTTTTTATGGATATTGTATAATACAAAGTGAGAGAGGCTGATATAGTATTATGTATGTAAGTGTAATGTATGTAGTATTATGTGTCAGTTGTGACATCACTTTTATGAAGTAGGTTACGACAATGTTGTATTTGCTTATATTTGTATTTATATTGATAGCTTTTTTAGGCTAATAAGTACAATGAGATTGGATCTTGATGAAGTTTTATTTGCTTGTAAATTTCAGTGTTGAAGTGAAAAACAAGCAAGATCAATCATGGATCCTAATGAGAAGTTAAACCAGACACTTGAAGCTATACTTGCCTCACAGTAGTAGCAACAAACACTATTAGCTATTTTACTAGCATAGATGCAGGGCAACAGACCAATTCCACAAAATGTGCCAATGGAAGGGGAATAGAGTAGTGTCAGTGCTCCTTTGAGGGGTAAAGCTGAACCAGCTGATCCTATTTTGGTTCAAGCTGAAGTAACAACACCTGTGGAACCCAATACTAAGGGAGATAAGTATGAAAAAGGAATGAAAACTTTCAAGCATAGGGGTCTTATTGAGTTTTTGGGAGGTCTAGATCTTGAAACTATCTTTGAGGATATGCAAGCTTTAAATGCAAAAAAGCTGGTAAAACTTGCTAGATTTAAATTAGTTGACAAAGCAGATGACTAGTGGAGACAAATGGCTATTAGAAGTATTGAGATGAATACTTGGACTAAGTTCAAAGAGCTATTTTATGAAGATTTCTATCCAAGGTGTGAAAAAGATAAGAAGAAAAATGAATTTATGCACCTAACCCAGAGAAGTATGACATTCAGAGAATGTGAGCAAGAATTTAATCGATTAGCTTTATTTGCTTTAGAGATGGTAGCCACGAACGAGCTTCAGATATAGTGGATTCAAGACGAATATTTTGATTGCATCTGTGAGGGATTAACTTTGACAGGGGTACAAAAATGCGAGTAAACAACTAGACAAATTGAAGATTTTGAGACTGCCCAAGCTAATGTTAGGATGAGGAAAGTCGCTACTACTGGGATGACGGTAAGCTCCCAACAACACCGCATGCATCAATAAGATAGATGAGTCCATCTGTGGCAGGAAGGCCATATTATCAGAAGAAAAAGCCAATACCAAATAAGAAGCCTAGATGTAGTGGTCAAGGTAGCAGAATGAAAGCATCTACAACTTCGGTTGTGATAGGGTTAGCACCACCACCGGCATCACATGTGGTAGGAGAGGTGTACCATAGACAAGGAGACTACAACAATAGACTAGGAGCAGACCTTCTATGGCTCCAGGAGGTACAAGGTCTCAAGTTACATCTTCTACTTCTAGATTAGGTAGACCACCATTTACTTGCTTTAGGTGTAACACCCCAATTCTCGGTCCTATCATTTCTGTGACATCAGAGTCATGTGCGGAGAATCACACCTAGTCTACTTAACTATTGTACACGCGTTGACCATTAAAAATTACGATGTTACTTTTCTCACTTTCAACTCATTTTAAACACCTTCTGGACACACAAGACCTCATATGAAACATTTGTCAGTTTCTTGGACATACAAAAAACATTTCATGTAAAAACGTAAAGAGATAGCTAAACAATTTAATCATCAAACTCAAACTTTAATCTAACAATATCTAAAATAAAATTTCTAAATAGAAGTTTCTAAAACATGGCCTATATGGCTGAAGACTAACTCACAAGTAAAAGTACAACATCAAAATCAATCTAACGAACCTTACACCCAGTCTGTAATATCTAATCAAAAGAAAATGTTATGAAACAACCTCCACAATAAGATTCGCAAACTACCTAGAAAATATCCTAGGATATTAGTCAGCAAGCACCACCTCAAATGTCACCTAAAATGGAAAGGTGGGGTGAGTTCGAGAGCCCAATAGATCATACACAGTATATTTATAACATTATTTAAATCAAACATAGAACATGCAATCACTTCTCATACATTAGGTGTTTCAAGTATTGATTTGTTTAGCAGTTGTTAGTCAGACCGAAGGGCTTAACCCTAATGTTTTCATCATCGTCATCATCATCAAGTAAAAGGGAGAGAAGGAAAGTGCAATATTTGTCAAATTCCAATGGACTTTAGGGACACACCCATCACCAATCATTTCGGGACGCACCCATAGTTCTATCATTGAGAATAGGGGATAAACCTAGTGTTCCAATCATGAGACCACCTACGATGATCCCCCGTGGACCACTACGACGATACGTGGTTCAAATCTTAATTTAATATTTTCAAAATTACACAAGCACGCGTTTCATTATATCACACATGTATATCATTCTAACATAGAACCTACACCACGTATACATGTAAATCATTTATGTTAATTATCTCATGATGTCTAGGATTAAGTCATGCATATCTCATGTTATAAAAACATACAATCATCAAGCATGGATAAATTGATCATATTATTCAATCATGTAAACATATGCAAACATGGCACCCAATTATCATTTAAACGCACCCTAGATGCTTTTAGGCATTCAAAGCAATGTAAACACACAATATGTTCAACATAAAAATTCAAATAGTATTAGGGAGCAAGGTAATCATTTTCACATGTTACTTCGCTTCGCTTACTCTACTCTTGCCTTGATGGTCAACCTAGTGGTTTAGTATATAATCCTCATTAGTATAAGCATTCATAGTGTTTTTAACACATGGAACAACTATTTACTAATACATATGGTATATGATACACAGATAGTTCATAACTGTCAAATACTATCTTGTTTTCTTCTATGTACTATGATAGAAGAGGGTACTACCATGGTAAACCGTGTGTATGAAACTCGAAAAAATGGTCTGGGATGTGTTATCAAAGTAGCCTGCACGTTATCACGGTACTCCCATGGTTTTAATCGCATGATCACAATAACTCTCTGGTAGTCCCCCTGTTCCTAATTGCATTACCGTGGTAATGATAGTGAATAGTACACTACCGCTTTCCTCATCGCAGTACTCATGAGGATCCCAAATCTACACCTTCGTGCATTAGTTTCTCGTTTCCTCTTGCAGGAGGGGCTTCATTGCGTCAACTTAACTCAAAGACTTGTATTTCGATGGAAAGAAGGTTTATACCTTGCCTCTTCTCGCTGCCCTTCTCGTTGTCTCCTTCGTTTGCTTCACACGGTTACCATGAGTGGTTCTAGAGTTCTTGTAACACGTTTTGGCACAGATCTAGGGTTCTAGATTGGGATTGCAGCATTCTCTCCATGTAGTTCTCTTTTTGTTTATGTGTATAGTTAGTAACAGGAGTGTGTAGAGTGGATTATAATAGATCTAAAATGTTTATGGGAGAAGAAATGGTTTAGGGTTACTAACAACGTGATTCAGAAGTCTACTCAATATCTTGTAGCGTATTGTTGGCGCGATTCACTTCTTGTTCTGTTGTGAGGCTGTTGGAAGAAGAACAAATGATGAAGCCCAACCTAGAATGTGTGAAAGAGAGGAGAGATTTATAGAATGCGGCTAGGGTACGTTAGTGGCTGCAGGATGTAATAGTGTGATTAGGGTTTTGTGCACATGGACGTTTATATACAATGTAGTGCCGTGACACTCCAAACCTCCTATGTTTGGTTCTCAATCTCAGTACCGTGGTATCGCGACCAAGTACCTCGGTGCCACGTCTGCACCCAAAATCTTTAAGTTTTTAATTTCAATACTACGGTACCTAAACCCAATACCGCGGTAGTTACGCATGTAACTCTTTTCTTGCAAACTCAATACACTACCACAGTACCAAAAATGATTACCACAGTAGTCGTGTGAATTTCAGCGATTTTCCTTTTTTTGAATTCCCAAACTTTTGGGGTATTACATTAGGCGTGGGATGCTAGGGCATAGAGCTTTTCAATGTCTACAGTCTACACTTCAGAGACCTTCTACTGCCCAAGGAAGTGGAACTACATCGGGGATGCGTGAACAAGCTGGGGCCTAATCCTGATTCTAGTAGACAGCTCAATAAAGGTATTATTGACATTTGTAACAATCCTATGTATGTTTTGATTGATGTTGGATCGACTTTATCGTTTATTGCTGAACATATGGTAGATAGATCGCATTTTTTACTTGTTAGGACTAGCACACCTTTGATTTTGAGTACAACAGTCGGTGAAAGAATACATCCAAACATGGTGTATGAAAATTGTGTGGTAAAATATGACATTCATGAAATGATTGTGAGTCTTAGAGTTCTAAAATTTTTTGAGTTTAATGTTATTTTAGGCATGGATTGATTAGCAGGCTATCATGCATGTTTGATTGCTTTTCTAAAAGAGTAGTCTTTTAGATACCAAGTCAACCCTCATTTATGTACATAGGTATGACATCCTCACAACTTCCTACTCAAGGTCAAATGACTACTGATGAAGAAGTAAGAATGTTGGTTGGTATGTGTTTTATGGTGGAAAAGGCAAAAGGTATACAATTAGCTGATATTCCCGTAATTTGTGAATACCCCAACGTGTTTCTAGATGATTTGCAGGTGTTACCACCTAAATAGAAGATGGATTTATTCTTGAATTGATGCTTAATACTACGCTTATTTCCATTCCTCCATATCGAATGACACCAAAAGAGTTGCAAGAACTTAAAGTACAACTAGATGAGTTAATGACTAAAGGGTTTATTAACCTGAGTATGTCACCTTGGGGCACACCTATATTATTTGAAAAGAAGAGGGATGAAAGCTTATGGTTGTATGTTGATTATCGTCAGTTGAATAAGGTGATAATAAAGAATAACTATCATTTGCCACACATTGATGATTTATTTGATCGGTTGAATGGTGTCAAATTCTTTTCTAAAATTAATATGAGATTTGGGTATCATTAGTTAAGGGTTCAAGAAGAAGATGTAACAAAGACCACTTTTAAAACAAGATATGGTCCTTATGAATTTTTTATGATGCCTTTTAGATTAACAAATGTTCCTGCCATGTTTATGAATCTAATGCAAAGTGTATTTAAGTCTTATCTTGATTAGTTAATTATTGTGTTTATTGATGATATCCTCATATATTCTAAGACTCAGGAAGATCATGAACAACATGTTAATATCACTCTGAGGACTTAAAAAGAGCATAGATTGTATGCTAAATTTAGCAAATGCGAGTTTTGGCTAGATGAGATAAAATTTTTGGGTCATGTAGTAAGTGCAGAGGATATTTCAGTTGATTCTACTAAGGTTGAGGTTATTATTAATTGGTCAGGATCAACTACAGTGATCGAGATTCGTAGTTTTCTAGGTCTAGCTGGGACGTTTTTGAAAATATCATGGATTGTTGTTGTTGTTTATGTAAATGTGAAACAATTTTTCAAAACATCATTATTGATATGTACTACGACATTAGTAAAAATGTTGTAATACAATTTACAACAATATTTTAAGATTTTTTGTAAACAACATAAAATGATAACAATTTACAAGGTTAATAAAACTATATGATTTATAAATATTTAACGAGGAGATTAAAAAATCGTTAAAACTATTATTTTAGGACTTCTCAAAAAAAATCAACTTTATCATACTCATCAAACTTGACAACATAATACTCAAAGCTATGACAATTTACAAAGAACAACGTATGAAATAAATAACTGATGTGATTATTTATTTTTTCAATGCCAAGAAAAGCGTACGTGAGATTGTTGTTAATGTAGCAGATGTTCTCTATTAAAATCACAGAAACATTTAAAACAATCCCACCCTTCGGACGCATACTTTGTTTTGAATTAGTAACATCAAGCGTTTGTTCTCATGACTGTAGCTCCAACCAAGAACTCCTCCAAGATTGTTTCTTCCAAAGTTTTCTGTTTGGGCTGCAAATTTGAACCTTTCCCATCTTTCTCACCACACTTCTCTTTCACTACCTTCTTCCAAACTTCATCAAAGGTCTTCTGACTCAGCTTTCTGGGCAAAGTGAGCGACCCCTGCTTCTGCAGATTTCTCGCCGCCAAACCTACAACTTCGGCCGCCGGCGCAGAACCGAAAGAAGATGACGACGACGCAAGGGCTGGCGCCTCTTCTGCAGTCCAAATGTTCTTAACTAACTCATCCATGTTCATCGATCCAAAATCCTTCCCAAGCCCACCCCCGCTGTGTTGAAACTCGGCGAAGGTCAGAGAGTAAATCAAGAAATTATTCCCCGCCGGCAGCCTCCCTCCACAGCCCCCACTGTACTGAGGCGCGTCTCCCATGTTGTTGTTGAAGTTCATCTTAAGAGATCCTAACGGAAGACAAACAGCGGTTATAAACTGTTAGATAATATTAATAATAATGCAAAGAAAATAATTATAAAGAAAATAAAAAAAATCAAAAGAGAGGCTTGCGAGAGCAATGTCCTAAGACAGAATTTGTTTCCTTCCCGAGTGCTTGAAGACTATGGAATCTGTCTTCCAGGATACAACTGTTTAAATCAAATTACAGCACCAAAATTCGATTTCTGTCAAACTAAAATTAATCAAATTTATGGAATTTGCTTCTTTGTAAATCAAGATTCTCTTTTTAAAAAAAATGTATTATATATTAATTAGAAAAGGTGTGTTTGAATTAGTACGAATTTTCAAACAGTCACCAAACTAATTAACAGCCAAAAACTGTCCAAAATCGTGTTAAGACAGTTAATGTCAGTTTTAATTCGAAAATTTAAATTTAAAAAATAAAATAAGGGCTTAATGAATTAAAAAATAAAATAAGGCCCAAGGCCCTTGTCTTTGATTCATTTAAATAATGTATTTCAATTATATTCATGAATATGGGCTTAAGATGGGGCCATTGTTCCTTTTTTTTTCCAACCAAAGAGATTATTATACTATCCTCTTATATTTTAGCTATTCCAACATAACTCTTTTTCTCACATCAACTTAAATAACTGAATTAACCGAATAAACTGTTTCATGCATCCATGCTTGGAAACTCTTTTCTCAATTCTCAAATCGTTATTCAACTCGAAAACTGAATTCCACAAGATCACTAGA